>JAUYWH010000027.1:7449954-7474206 GCA_034779795.1 Ctenopoma multispine | reverse complement strand
CCCCCCCCCCCCCCCCCCCCCCCCCCCCCCCCCCCCCCCCCCCAAAGAGTGAATCACTAGCGACGTGATTCTCATTCATCAAGGTGTGCCAGCGCTCAATCTTCTTATCCTTGTTCTTCAAACACTCATACCAGTGCTTCAGCCTCTCTCCTTTGGCGGTTATACCCAGCTGACACCCACCTGTCAGGGGGAGAGTTAGGTGTGAAAAGGAGGTGGTGACACAGAGAGAATTTCATTTTTTACTGAATCAAAGCAGCAGCAGTACTAATCATATATTTACCAATGTAATCATTGGACTTTCCAATGTCATAATCCCACACAGAGATATCCAAAGTCTTCTTGGCCAGTTCACTGTGTTTGATGTCATAGCTGAATTCCTAAAATTTGATCAAGACACCTAGTCATCATTTCCACAGCCACTTGCTATCATTTTTATAAGGGTCGCAAAGAATATAAACAAAACGATTCATTGTAAGTTTATTATAATTAAAATAATTACTTAACAAACTAAGTACATCTATTTTTATATAATTGCAGCCTTTCAGCTTGAACTGTTTTACAAACCTCATTAAACTCTGGATTTAAAGTCCTCTTCTTGATTTGTGTTTTGCACTTAGCCTTCTTCCCCATGTCAGGTTTCAGACATCTGTAAATTGCATGCATATAGAATTTAAGTTATACATTTTCAAGAGTCATACATTTACAGTCTCAATGTAACCCACTTATCTGCTCTACCTACATTTTGACATATGGGTCAGAGTAGCCATTAGCATCCATGGCAGCCAAGTGAACACAGCGCACAACTCCAACTATGAGTCGATTCTGCTGGGTGCTGTACATGAGGGAGATCAGAATCCGACCACGCTCTTCTACCTCACCGCCATCTTTCCCTTGCTAAAATCACACAGCAGAGGGGTAAAAAATTTGAGATTATTAATAGAATTTGTATTATATTAGTATTATTTGCCAAAATATCAGTCAAAATGTTAATAATATAGTAGAATATATGTTGAGAATCAAGTCGAAATATAAAGAAAAAATACTAACAGCAAAAAACCTTTGACAGAATAAACCAATACAGTCTTGGAAGAGGTGAAATGGGGGCACGTTATACAGAAAGCCTATGATCACAAGACACAATGAGCCAATAATCAAGTTGTTTGATCCTGAACGTGTGTAGCTCAGGTGATGTATTACCGCAAGGTAAGGATGCCCGGAGTGCATGTGTGCTCTTTATTGACTTTGACTTTATTCTCTAAATACAATCTTTAAAAAAATTTCCCTCATGGCCAAAATTCTCCGACGTAGATTTGCATGTACTTTTGGTGGAATCTGTCGTGTTTAGACATGTTTGGAAATAAAAGCATTGCCTCGTCTTCGTAGAGAGCGATGCCTCTGGCTGCCCCAACTGTTGCAGTTCTTTTCGTCTGCAAAGGGGAAAAAAAAAAGATTACAGCAGGTCAATAAGAGGTTCAGACAAGAAGAACAAGGCATCGTTCGACTGTAATTGAGTTTCACTCACAGGGACGACTCTCTCGAGACAGACATTAAAGTTTCTCTTCTGGTTCATCTTTAGTTTCTTCAGCGCCACTCTGGTTTCCCCAATAAACTCATTGTGCCCAAACTTGTCTTCATCACAGACGGAGAGCCTGTGGAAATCAAAAGAGAGCTACACCTTCAAAACTAGAGGCATAATACATCTGAAACATAAATACAGGTTTGTTGCTGCTGTGTCAGTGTCTGAGGTACAGCATCCACCTGAGGGTCTTACGCTGCATGTCCTCATCCGTCAGGCCGTGATAGGTGAGCGTCTCATTCCACACAGGGTTGCGGGTGTTTCTCAGGGTCTTTGTGCGCAGCTTGTTAGACTGTTAGACAAAGGATAGGCCAGAATCAAGTTGTATAGTCACACTACACTAACAATGTACCTCCACTACCACTCCTACTTTATGTAATGTGTATCGGTAGCTATTTCTCAGTAACATTTTCATTTTCAGCTATTTATTATTTTGCAAATTCAAACCACACGGTGTCAGCCTTGAGCTAGCAGAGAGGCCTCTCATCCAGACAAGGGGATCTAAAATCACTACATTTGTTTTTTCGCTTGACAGGATATTAAGGTATTAAATATTTAAAAAGAAGTAAAAGCTTAATGTAGGAAAGGTGTGTCTATCACCTTACTAGCCCCTGGCAGCAGGTGGAGCTTGATATAAGGATCTGCCAGTCCATTTGAATCCATGGGCTTCAGCCCCTTTGGAAAAAAAACAGTGTCCATCATATCATCATGAACAGCAGTTAAGCTCAAGTGGCATTCAGGAGCTTTTTAACATATCCACTTCATTGTAATTGTCCCTTTGTGCGAGAGAATGAGCAGTACAGTGGTACCTTTGCTTTGATGATGCTACAGTGAAGGCTGTTGCTTTCCTGTTCGTAGAGCAGACTGAACTCTAGAGAGCCCAGAGTGGCTGAAAGAGACCCAGAACAGTCATCACATTAGACTAAAGAGAGACAGCAATTCTGCTCTTGAATAATTGAGAGTATAAATATAGTGAAATGTTCTCTTGTAATTAAACAATCCTCAACTTGTGAACAGAAGTGAGAATATGTACCAGCCCAGAACAGACCAGGGTGGACCAAAACAAAAGGCTTCATCTTAAATCATGAAACATTCACATCCTTCTGTTTACCGTAAGTAAACAGCAGAAAAATCTCATTACAAAGCAGGAGTATATAAAAGAAATCAAATAAACACAAGTCTCAGAGAAAGACATTCAGAAAAGAAGGTTCTGGGAAAGAAACAAAAAGACTGAAATGCTTCCCACACAGATTTTCTTTGGAGGAGTTTCATTGCGTAGAGGTTGTTGTTGAGGGATAATATAATCAAATGTAATTTCTTAATTTTTCACATATAACTGTTAATTTAACTTAATAGGGCTGAGATTCACCACTGTATTGCTGCTCTAAAGATATAATGCCCTTTTAAGAATTTAAAGACTACGGGCATGTGAAGGCCTCTGAAAAGCTATTCTTTGGTACAGTGGTGCTTTGAGCTAAACATTACCAGGCATAACATAGAGCGTGCTGACCTTTTAACATTGTGTTAGTATGCTACCATTTGAATTATCACTAGAGATACGAAGAATGCCATTATTTTAGCTGTAACTCAAAGTATTGAACAAGTGAAATTTAAACTTAAAATAATGAACATCATACTATGTCAATTCAAAATTGTATCTACATTTCACAATCAGTATTATCGGATTCAATCAAATTCATATAGCTAATTTAATTTAATTTTCTTTCTTATCAAGCTGAAATTTAGATCAACAATGTTAAAGAAGCAATAACAAGTTGAGCTACTGAAACCTGTCAGCGCCACAGGAATGAACTGTTCTTACCAACTCTACAGAGAAAAGACTCATATTCTGAGACCTCAATAAAATAAATTAACACCCAATCCCCTAGCGAGCGGATAAAGGGCGTGAAGGCCCAGAAACATTAATGGCATGGCACCATTCTTAATAAAATGTCATCTGAGATATGTTTTTAAAAAACTGCATGATTACATAGCTTATTTAGCAGTACTGATCTAGTAATTCACGTTCACATCTTCCCTTATGTTAGTTCCTCATTAACTGAATTTCATTCTTTAGTAACTGTGATGCTTGTCATTTGTCATTTTCCACCCAGCTCAATGGACACTGCCAGAGTGATACTGTGGTTTCATTTAGGGCAATTTATAAACATGAATTATTACTAGCAGACTAAAAGACAGACATCAAGCATCAATATGGTATGACTGAGAATCTCTTAGGGGAGCAGAGAAGCTGCCAAATTAAGGACATCAACACCCAATACTCTATGCTACATGACAATATGTTTTGATTCATTTAAGAAAACATCCCATCTGGTGCTATTTACCTGAAATGGAAAGTGGAAAGAGGTTACTAATGTCAACCTGTACAGCAGGTGAAATTAAACTAGACTCATCAGACACCTTACTGTATCAGAAGAATGAACAGATGGTGTACTCACTGGCTTCATCAGAGTCATAGTCATTAGCCTCCTCCTCCTCATCAGCTGGGGGAGGCTGCTGTCGGACAGGAAGAGCACCGTAGGCAGCGGGCTGCCTCCTGTCCTCTCTTACTGCAGGAGACGGTCTCTGATCTGTAGGAACTGCACCAGAGGTATAAACTCCTTCATCTCCTGCCATTGAATGTACAACCATGAAACCACCATCAGTGGAGATCAAATATGGTTAATGGATGAAAAATATTGTATAGACATGAGCAAAGATTTGTTTCCTAGTTGTCTCTCACCCTGCTGGGCCGTAGTGTCCGATGCAGCAGACTGCAGTCTGGAGCTCTGGACAGGCACCATCTTCTTCATCACCACTGGGCTGCCTTGCCCCGCTTCTTCAGGGCCAGACCTTCCTGTGGCCATGCGCACACCTGATGGTTTAGGGGCCACAGGTGGGTAACCAGCACGGCCCCGTGGCTCTGGTCCTGAAAATAAGCATGAACAACATAACAGAGTTATGCATAATCATACCACTTCAGGCTCCTTGCAGTCGAATTTGTAATACTCACTAGTCTCTCTGGATACTTCTGATGTTGCAGCTTTTTCCATTGCAAAGGCATTGACCTACATACACTACAACAGTAGCAGCTGACTGTACATGAAGCAGCTATATTGTCTGCCTGTCTGCTCCAGCTACCCCTCTATTTTATGGGGAAATCGCACTGCAGGTAATCATCCTGAAAGTGTGAAATGTTACAATGTGACCCATTATGCCAGCACCACCTGGAGGCCCATCCCAAGTCACGGCAGGCAACTCCCGACAGCTTAATTGAGCTCTTCATCCCCCACCTCTGCAACAGTGGGAAGTATTGCCAAATTTGGAAAGCAGATAAAATGAATGTTTGGGAAAAGAGCAGTGAGAGATGACTCATGTACCGATGCTGATACAATGAATAATATATAATAGACAATTACTTCAGAAATGAAGGCACCACTTTCCGCACATATTATTATGTGCAAAAAGTGGTTTGTATATGTATATATTTTTTCCAGAAATATACACACTGAATAAAATTTGTCCCTGTGGCTGAGGAACTCCTTCACAGCATGTTCCCACCATAGGCATGGTATTACCAGGTGATGACCATTGCCTTTTATTCCCCAGGCATAGAGCTTGGAGTTCTGCCCAAAGAGTTTGAATTTATCATCAGACCTTAGAATCTTTTACCTCCTGGTCTCAGTCCTTTAAAATGCTGTTTGGCAAACTCAAAGCAGACTAACACGAGACTGTTATTTACAGGTTGGCAAAACCTTCACAAATGCTAAAAACATGATTTGACAAGCTTTAAGCTAGTTTGAATCTGTTTCCAAAATATTTCCTAAAATGGTTTTAGAACCTTTTGAATATTTTCTCTTTTGAATTAAAAACATGCACTATACCTGTAGTATTGTGTTTATTTGAAAATAAAGTTCATTTTGATTTAAACAACAGGCAGCATTGAGAAATTTAAATCTCACATGCAAGTCAGGTAGTCTGGCAGATCCTTTTCTGAATATTTCTAGATTTGAAAAACTTGCCTGAAGCTTGCTGCTCAAGGGCAGGAGCCTGTCTCTGATTTTCACCTAAGAGAGACATAAGGTGAACCCATTGTTTGTGAAAACAATCTGTCAACTGAATGCTATAACATGGTCCTGCATGTTGGCAAGCGTAAAACTGTATGATGACTGAAAAGACAGCATGGGGGCTGTGTCTACCTGGTGGTTGTGGTTGAGTTACTGCCTCCCTGGGCTCAGAGGCTGGTGCCCCCTGGGGCTCTGCTGTCTCTTGGGCACCTGACTCTCTTGATTTAGATAATGGCATGGGTGATGGCAGGAAATGCTTCGGAAAGCCTTTGAAGAACCAGGCACCAGACCTCTTCCACACCTGAGAATACAGATTGATATGTGTGCTATAGATTTTCCAACAAAACATTCAATTTAACATTCAATTTTAACGCTCTCACCTCTCGCTGTTCCCTGCAGATCTTGCATAGCCACACAGCACGTGGTTGACTGCTACACTGTGTGCCACACTTGGTACACATGTTCTGCACGACAGGACAATGGCAGTCAATGTCATTACAAATACACCATGACCTATTGAGTTTTCTCAACTTTTGTGAGAACTGTACGAGTGGACTCTTTTTTTAGCCATGCAATAATCGGCTGACTCATTGCCTACCTTTTTGCAGTCCTCACACACCACAGAGCTGACCCCAGGTGAGCCCAGCTGCTCCCCACACAGCAAACAGCGGGATAATCCATCTCCACACACAGTCTTCTTCATGTCGTCCAGGCGGTTTATCAAGCGCCTGCAGCAGCACAGGGTGGAATCTTACTTAAAATGTCACCATTAATTATCCCAAGTATAAATGTATGCACATCATCAGTCTCAACAGGTGATTTTGTTTTAATATGCACATATCTGACAATCGCCTGCATGTCTTGCAATCTCTCACCCAATTCTCTCCTGCTCCATGGCCTCCATTTTCTCAGCGCGGGCGATCACGCCGTTTATAATCTCTTTTTCCTCATCTGTCAGCTCTGGACCAGGACCTGGACCTGGCTGCATGGTCCAGTTGCCCCTGTAAGTCAAACATACTTTGTAGTTGGGATTACGCTACTTTTTAAAATTTTACTAAATTACATTAACTCATGAAAATGCATACATGTCATCTTCAGAGTTTACACAAACACAGTGAACACAGTGAAACATGCATTAAGAGCAACGCAGACAAGAGAAGAATAGCAGGAGTTGGTCTACTTACTGCTCTTTATCACTGCGTCACAGATGACACAAGATGTGCAGGTAAAACAAATGAGAGCCAAAATAAGTGTTGCTGTCACCATTGCAAAGGGTTAAAAAAAACACAAATGTTCTGACAGTCACGCTTACCTAGCATGCATGCTCCTCTGCCTATTGTTTGACACCCAGCGATCCGAGCTGCTGCTCATCACGGTGTCAGTCATGCTGCACTACTGCAGCCTGCAGGTGGAGAGACAGAAAGAAAGAGAACAATTCAGCATGAAATAGTCAAACAATCTTAAAATGATGGCACATCTAGAGTTCTAAGTTGAGGTTGGAATAAATCATTGAGTCAAGTGTGAGCAGAAGTCATCAACCAACTACTTCTGTTCAACTTATGTGCTTTCAGTCCACACTTTTAGCTACGCTCTGTTCTTATCTCTTGTTTATGCAGCACTGACATCAGTGCAGCCATGGACAGTGCTGATCTTAAACTGGCAAGTGACCAGAGAAGATTCCTTTAATTGCCACACTGTGATGCAAGACTAAAAAACACCTCACACTGCTTGACCACCATTAGCCAAACAACCATAAACAAAAAAACAATTTCCCGAAAGGCTATTATCTGTAGTAATTATCCATTTCCTCTTCTCATTACTTTCTATGAATTTAGATATCAAGGCTGAAATAGTAAAAAAATATCAGCTAAGAAGGACAACATCAACACATTTCCTGCTGCCAAATTTACAGCTTAATCAGTACCGTCTTCTCTTGCCAAGCCTGGTCCATCAAATTCTTTCCACAGACATATTCAAGAAATACATGAACACATTGCAAACACATGCCACAGACAAAATGGATCTGTAAAATAAAAGCCTAAATATATTGTCAGCCTAACTGAGATAGGGTTACATGGTGTTTGTATGGCAAAGGGAAGAACGTTCATGGCAAAGAGAGTCCTCATGGCCGGAGTGAAATTATGCTGAGGTGGGGTCATTTAAATTACCTTCCATGTAAGGGTTTAGGAGGCCAATTATTTTACCAGCTGTAAGTGAGACTGTGAAGTATTGCTTCCAATTTGTGAGTCTACACATTTGAAATAAACAGATGGTTCCATACAGCAGGAGTGGTTCAATTATGCTACACAACACAGGAGGAGGAGGGGAGTTTGTGCTGACAAGGATGACTAACAGTCTTTCTCTCCAGCGTTTCTGGTTGTTCATTGGTTGAAGCAGAGGTTTTTATCTAAAGTGATGTCTGAGTATTTACAGTTCTCTTCTCCGGGGATGCTGCTGGGACTGGGTGTGTGGTCAAGTGTTATGGGGAGGCTGATGAGCACTTTATAAGATCAGTAGGAAGTCACTCCACAGGACAAAATCAGAGCTGGATTGTTGGTGGGAAAAGAGTCAGTGTTGCTCAGGAGGAGTTTCAGGATGTCTGTGTCATCAGAGTAGTTAAAATACATGATCACAGGATATAGGTTTTAGCAGGTGTTTTTATTAATAGTGAAAAACAGGATGAGAAAACCCAGTGGTGATGACGACAGTGGGAAGCTGTGAGCTGTCAACAGCTCTTGCAAAGCCATTATCCATATGATGCACCAGCAATGTAATTTAATCCCAGAGTGACACGGTAAAGATGATACAAAGATGTCAACAGAAATCAGTGAAACGAGTGCCTGCGGGGATGTCTGCTGAGTGTGTGTGTGTGTGTGTGTGTGTGTGTGTGTGTGTGTGTGTGTGTGTGTGTGTGTGTGTGTGTGTGTGTGTGTGGGCACCGTTGTGTGACTGAACTAAAGCTGTTCCAAGTCTCAGCCAGACAATACAAGGAGGGATGCTTCAGCCACAGGCTGGGGGAACACAGCAGTGTATGTCCTGAAGCGAAGTACCAGCAGTCATAGAAGACTGGCAGGCTGTGAGAAGAGCAACTAAACACCTCTCTGGAGCCTCAAATATTAAAACTTGTGATGGTGCAGGATGCAGAGAGTGCAGGTACTGTATTTGGAGGGAGAGATACTGTGAGGAATGAATAATAACAATGCTAAAAGGAAAATCAATACGTTTCACTTGTCTACAGCTTTTCAGAGCAGTAAAACCTAGCACTACAGAACCTTGGGTAAAATGAAAGATGGCGGGAAAGAGAAGCCACAGTCTGCCTCATTCAGCTGCTCATATTATGCTGTGTAACATGAGGTCCCATATCTTTTGAGCTCCAATCTGTTGCTGCACTGCTCGCGGGACTCACAGAATAACAACAAATTCGCTGTGCTATCAATAGACACTCTGGGTGTGGGCTTTTCCCTCTGATGCTGCTGCTGCATCCAGCCAACAGTAGCAACACAGTCTTCAGGGAACAATTGGCTTTTTCCACTTTTCAGCAGCTATCTGATGGCTCAGACATTACCCTGACTGTACAGTATGGATTGTATACATTGAGGCTCTCGAGCACGGCATCCCTTCACTTGCCAAAGATGAATTATGACACTTTTGTCTAGCATAATTGTCCTGGAGAGAGACAGGTTTAGACTAGGGCTGGCTAATCGCTGACTCAGAACTCAGCGCTCCCTAGTGCACAGGATAGATGTTACTGCATCAGAGAAGTGAATTCTTTGCTAAGGTGAAAATCTAATTAGCGTTTAAAGGAAGGGCGATCATATGCCCAGCGTCCGTACAGGCTTTGATGCTGCTTGGTTTCAAAATCTCACATGTACAAACTGAAAAACATTCCCAAGGCCAGTTATAAAGAACTGTCTTGCTCAAAATGTCATATTGAGCCTTGTTATTCTGCAGTTATCACATCACTGTGACCCTTAGACCACCAGCCTCTGTGCTTTTGAGGTTATAAACACAACTAATCTGCGTCATCTGTGCAACAGTCATCTTGTGCATGTTTTCCTCCAGTATACAATGACTCAGCCAGGTGGTGGGTCTTCTCTGGAGAGCAGCAGATTTTCTTTTTCTTTTTTTCAAACAAAATGTCATGAAGCCTGAATGACGTAGCTGTCTGCAATGTAGAGGCCAGGAACTGTGCAAGCAACCACGCAACAGTGTCTACAAATACACCAGGCATGACTAGTAACAGATTATGTGTGAGATGACAACTGGAAAGACCAGAGGGAGAGCATCGTCTGATCATCACACGTCATCCACCCAGCAGGATCTCCTGCATAGAATTTCACTCGGAGGTGGAGAGGACCAGTTTAGAAACCTGTGTCTCTTCCTCCTGAGAGGGAAGTCAATACAATCTGGATCCGTACATCCTCAGCAGTGTATACAAACACAACTCCCAGAGCACACCCTACACATTTTCCATCTATTTTTATTAACACAGTCATACATTCTCCCTGGATACATGAAGGAAATGTTCAGCATTAGTAACTAGCACTAAGTCCTATCAGAAACCTGCACAGATCAACATTTATTATATGGCTTCAAGAACAGGCGCATGACTAAGTACTGCAAAGCATATAAATTAAAAAGCAGGTTATGGATTTTGGGACTTACTTATAGATACAAGAACTGAAGAAAGCAGGCAGGATGACAGAAAGGCGGTGAGGCACTGATGGACTGATAACATGAATCATAATGGATACAGCGCTGAGAGTTTAAGGGGGTAATGAGAATATCAGAAGTCATCTTCCTTGTACTGACAAAAAGCATAAAATCAAAATCAAGCAAGTTGTCCTTTAGCAATAACTTGTATATTGACAGTTATTGATTAACTGATAATTGATTAAGTCATTTCTTTGATGGAATATGCCAAACATTAGTATTTGTGTTTTTAAGATTTGTTTTTTATAATTCTGTATTGAATCTGTGAATTTTCATCTGATTAGAAGGAGTCACCCTGGGCTTTGTAAAACTGTGCTGTTAAAGTCAGAGATTTTATAAACAGTTCATAATAAGAGAAAGGTAATAGTAATAAAAAAAATGCAGCAATTTTTACTGTATCCAACAGTTTGAGTGCAATCACTTAGTAAGGTGAGAGACTTACCGTTTAAGCAGAATGTGCTATTCATGTGTTTTTGTACCATGTATTGTCCTATTTGTAAATGTAATGAATATAATGGCAGTGAAACATTCCAGGCACATCACTTAAATTGCAGGGCAACAATTCCCTTGCCATCCTACAAGAAGGACATTTCTAAAATGGGTTAATGAAAATCAGAGATCAATGCAAAATCTCACGGTTGGTTTCAATTTAATTAATTCTGATGCCTCGGGCTAAAACTTATTTAGGTATAATGAAAGTCACCTTTAATGCTCTGCTGACCCACCCAGTCATTCACCAAACCTCACCATTGCCCAACGCAGCCTCCCTGCGAGCTCACATCAGCGTTTTCTTCCAAACCATTTGACAAGTCACTGAGGCTAAGTAGATGCCACAGTTCATATTCGTGTCCACCCGACCAGTGGTTTAATAATCCTGGTGAAATCATTCATTTTTTCTCAGGTTTCTGTGACCATACATATTTCATCAGCTACTGTATAACACACTGTGCCTTTTCTTATTAAGACCCAATAAGCTTGTGCATGACACACAATTTTTCACAGTGCTGCAGGAAACTAACTAAGGCATTTATATTAATAATAAATTATGAATATATAGTCATAACAATCAAACTACTGTATGAACAGCCTGGTTATACAAGTAACTTACAGGATTGATCCAGAATTAATGATTGTGAAGAATGTTAATAAAATTAATGTTATGATGTGTCTTCTTCTATAATTGTATACAGATTAACAACATGCTAGAGAACAGAAGTAAAATAACATATTTGCTTTAATTCTCACTGTACTTCCTCTACCATCTGGCCTGGCAGTAACTCAGATTGTTTTATGTATTATAAAACAGAACACAGCCTGAGATCCTCAGACAGAAGAGTTTTGGCTGTTCTACAGTTTCAACTCAAGTCCTGTGGTTATCTGGAACATCACATGTGAGTAGGGAAGACTAAAGTATTTTTTTTCTCTCTTTTAGATCTGTTAGATAATTATGCTACTATCTCAATTTAGAAATCAATACCTCATTGATAATCATAAGCACAGGTTTTGTAAAATTTAACAAAGTGCATTAATGAACATCGCTGTTATTGCTGAGTTTTGACTTTTACTAAAATGTTCTAAAAAAACACTGCAACTAGTTGATATACCTCTCGTAGGCTACATATCATCAGAAAGTACAACCAGCTTCTCCATAATGTGTGGTGACATGTGGGCTGTTGGTGCCAATGTAGAAAAAACAATGTCTGTGCAGACAATTCAGTCCAGTCTTATGATACCAAAACATACCATCTATACAGATTGTCAACAAAACATGACAAACATTTATGACTCTCGGCTATTTCTTTATCTACATATCTATATCAAGTTCCTCTCTCCTAATATTAACTGTATTAACACCTAACTTTTCACTTAGTGTAACCAGATCAAGTGTGTTATGTGTCTTGTCTTTGGACTAGTAGGAACTAACAAGGTCCCTACGAGCCTCAGCTTTACTTTGTGTTTAATGATTATTAACGGTTAAACATTTTAGCACTATCATTGTGAGCATATTTGCATGTTAAAGTTTGTTGTCGCATAATCAACTCTCCTCAGTATTCAGCTGCTGAGATCTACACTAATGCTCACACATCAAGCCTACAGGGTGTGTGGGGAGACAGGATAGGAAGGACCAAAAAACACGAGGTAGCCACCCACTCCCCGTTGCATGGAACAACTCCATCCATCCCCCATAGTGGATTGTGAGATGCCAACATAGCAACACACTGAAGCCTGGACCTGGCCAAGATTGTGAAGCACTGCACCAAGAGGCCTTCATTGCAGCAAGAAAACATCACTCAGAATTTCTTAATTATTTACAGCTCCCACCACCACTGCTTTTCACTCTGCAAGTGCTCTCTTTATGATATTGTGTATGCTTTATGTGCTGGCAGCATTATCAGACATTATGTCAGAAAAGTCAGCGTGCGACGAAGACGGTCGTAGAAATCGAGAAATTGGTGAAATCTGTTTGGGAAACAGTACAAATGATCCGTGTTTTCATTCACACAATGGTGTTGACAGGGACCATCTGTGGAACCATCTGTGAAGACTCTTCACCTCTCAAATGTGCCAGTGTCGCACCATTTCAAATACACATAACTACATTCTCTAGGCGGGCATGGCTCCAGGTCCCGCATTGCTGGAGAACAAACAGGAAAGACCATCCAGTGACCGACAAGCTACCATGCTGTTATCACTGTTGGCCCTATCCGACAGACCTAAATGGGGTGGGCGCTGTGATTTTCATTCTTAAATCAACACAATGGACAGTAAATTAGCAGCCCATTTAGGCATACTGGGTTCATTTCCGGTAATCATCCTCGCATTTACCAGAAAAATGTCTGCAGACCAACATTTTCTCAGACTTTCTGATTGATCCAGGGACTTCATTTTCCTGGGCCTTTTCTGTGAAAGTAAACAATTTTAAGACAATACGAACACAATTTACAACAATTACCAGCACTCCAGCAAGAGCCTGCAGCACTGTAAGTCTTAGACCATAACCCTGTGACTCATCCCTGTGTGCCTTAGAGGTAATAGGTGGGTACTTTTTGAACTGGCTGCTGATGCATTGGTCAGTTATGCTCCTTCAGTTTCCTCCCATCTTATCTCGGGGAAACAAGTAGCACCAGACAGGGCCATTAAATCAGTGCAGTTAAGGTCTTTTGTAAAAACACTACACATCATCTCCTATAAATTCCTTAGTGTGATGGCCATGATTCTCTGCTTTGAAGATCTGGCATCGCTCAGCTGCTGGATACCTGACCCTCCTTCTTGTACTACCAGCAAACTAGCAGGTACAATGCCCCTGGGTTTCTTTAGTAAAGTTTTGTTGGCAAAAGAGAAAGTGTTCTAGTCTGGAAATGCTGCATCACTGAAGCTATGCTTTGGATCAGTGTTTAAGACAAAAAGTCACTGTTAGGAAAGGGGGGATCCTTGCATGAAATGCAACGTTTGTCTGAGTCTATAGGACAAGACAATCACAGCAGTTACAATATATACATAGAGGCGATTCCAATCACCTGAATATAAGGGTCTGAGATTATAAATGCTAGTGGACAGGTAGGAAACATTGCTTATAGATATGCTACAGTTTATAGATTCAGTCATGTCCTGAGTTTGGGTTTTTAACTCCTTGCCCTCCTGGGGGAACTTTGTTAAAAGGCCACATTAACTATATCTGTATTTTCCAATATGCTACAGTGCTTAGACAGATCTAATCACCACTTTCACAGAGTGAATTGATTCTTATCCACAGCTCTGATGAGTATTTGAGGATCAAGCCACTCCCTTCTGAAGCTCAGTCACAAATGGCAGAAAAATGTCTCTTCTAAACTATGACAAATTTAAAAATACACTTAAAAGCAGGACACAAAAACCAACAGATATTAAGAGTACAACATGATTTGGGTTAGGGTTATGTATGGATTTTAAAGCACACAGAGGAACATAGAGTCATGCACCTTTACCAACTGTGGCCATGGTAACAGTAAGATCAGAAGACGAGAATCAGAATGATTAAACGCTGTGTGTGTGTGTGTGTCTACCGGTCTGTGTGCTTGTAGTAGTCTGTGTCTGTGCCTAAATTCAAAGAGCCCAGGCAGAATAGGTTCTCACTGTAATAGTGTCAGTGCATCATCTCTCAAAAGAAATGCGGTGGCAGTTAGTCAGAAATTTTGTACGGCTTGAATAGTTCTTAACAGTCCTAGTTGAAAATACAGTGAGGTTAGAGTGGAAGACAAGCTGTCGACATGGGATTATGGGTACAGTCGCCTCGTATCCTTCAGCTTTAAATAATGCAGTTAGCGTGCAAAGTGCTTAGTTCCTTAGATCTTTTTTTTGACCTTTTCCTTAAACATCTGTGTTTCCTGTGCACTGCATCTCTAGTTTTCTCTTGTTTTATGTGACGTGATCTGACAAACAATTTTTCTCTCGTACCTCATTTCTCTCTTCGTCAGTACAGTGTAAAGCTGGGAGGGGGAGAGAGAAACAGAGAGGTTCCACCATAGGGGTGTCGTCCGTGGTTGTTCATGTGAGAGGAGGCAGCTGCAGATTTTCCTCAGACTGTTCATTCAGTCTTTTCTCCCCTCCCCCATTTAATCCCCATGCTTCAGGTACATACAAGGAGTTGGAGATGGTGGAACTGGGAGGCAGATTTTCAGCTTCTGTTTTTCTCTCCTCCATCTGTATGTACACTATCAGCAATGAACTGGACAGGTTCAATAGGTCTGTTTACAACAAAGGCACTGCTCTGAGCCTTCCAGGTGTAATAGCCCACTGGTGTAGGACGAGATAACACAGGTACGTGACAGAATCATTTGTCCTGTGACACAGCTGGAGTTGAGAGCTGCCCTGCCCACATCAGCATTTGGAGGCATCATCACTGATGTTTTTCCTCCTAGTCTGCAGGCACATCAAGCCCCAGTGTGCGCTCCTAAAAATCCTGCAGCAACGCCCAGGGACTGCAACCACCCAGTATCCCACATGACTTACCAGGTCTATTTTCTTAAATCAGATCTGCAACAAGGAAGCAACCCTGTTGCGGGAGTGCAGCCAACCACCACTTTTAATTAATCTCGAAAGGGTTTAAAATAAAACCCACAGAGAAATACCAAGAGTTATATTTATAAGCCTTCTCTGAAAACACTGAGTACACAATCATAACACCAAAGCATGCTGTAGTAAATCAATGCAACAATTCAAAATACAAGAAGGTAATAAGCTTCAGCGACGTCTCTGCATGAATGACAGGAACATTTTGCTGCAGAGCAATGTTTTCCCCTAAAACAAAGGAATAAATCAAATGATCATTTACATAATTGGTAGCCTAGGTTAATTAGCAACAGATTCATGCATGCTGAAGTGCACTGCACACATTCACACATCTTCCCTTTAGATTCTTATGAGTCAGTAAGTAGCAGGCTCATAAGGACAATGAAAAGGTATTTCACTAAATTAATAAATACCATAGCAATGTAATACGTTCCCTCGTAAAAATAATTCTAGTTCCTTTCTCTTGTGAATGAAATGCTGCATTCATGCAACCTGTAAATGAGGAATTCTAACGCACTGAGTCACTTGCCAATAACGCAATAATCTCACAGTGCTTTTAGCTTGAGCGTGTAATGTTTGAAAATCCTTTCGAAGGAGACCTTAAATCCTACCTGAGATTCCAGCCCTGCCTCCCTCGCTCCTCTCGCTCAGGGAGCTGTCAGGGAATGATGCGGACTAAATTTCTGTGCGGCGCTTGGATCCAACCATGGAGTCAGTCATTGCGCATGGTGCCCGTCACCAAAACCCGCGTCTTTATTTTTCTGCCTCGAGAAGCAGCCAGTTGGTACAGTCACAACGGATCTCCGCGTTGCGTGGGAACTTGTCTTCTATCCTGCGTGGAGGATGGAAAGCCCTTGGTACCATGGGAAGGAAACCCCTGGATCTGAAGTGATAACGCTGGTGCTTAAGTGGACATCACCTGATCCAATTGTATCTTGTTCGGCGCATAGTGTTTAAGTTTGCTTCACCACATATGCAACCCCACCAGAAGATCAGTCATTTTTATAATATCCAATGTAGCCAATATATGTATTGGCTCTGATGATTTATAACTGCGCTTTGCGGTATTTCTGAAACACGCCCATTACATGCCATGCAGTTTATTGCTATTTACGTGCAAAGGATTGTTTTTGTACAAAAGAGTTGGTAGTCTATTTTTATCTTAGGTGTCGTTTTGCTTTTCTTCTATTTTTATCATCCATTACTATGGCCCACAAATAGGCCTACTAGGCAGCAAACATATAGCCTACAGGCGACAATAGATGGCCCCTAGATGATAACATTTGCTTGCATTTTTCGTCCAGTCACATGAGCAGAGTTAATCCTGCTTTACCGCAACAATTTAATATCTAAGAAATAACTACTGAAATTCCCGTAACAGTGTCTATAATATAAGAGCATGCCCCCACTCTTAATGTGGAGACATTGCGCCATCTAATGGATTGGGCATTCATTGCATCAAAGAAAGGACTTTAGCTTTATTGTAAGATATATTTCATCTATGATGAGTGCAGTCGGTACGTAAAATATCTAAGTCTAGATATACACTCGCTGTGACAATAATTTGTATTTGCACGAAAAGAGCAACAGTGCAGTGGTTATGTTATGTTGTTGGTTATGTTGGTTATGTTACATACGCACAGGAGAAAAGTGCAGAGGACGAAAGGTGTAACGTCCTGTGTACTTCCTTGTTCGTTTGCCTCCTTAATAGGGCTGGGTGGGACTCTCCATATAGATCTATTACCTATAAATGTTTCATTTCAATATCCAGAAATTGGCATTAGTATGAGATAGTATGAGGGAGCACACACTGCGCATGCGTAACACGAAAAGCTGCTGCAACCCAACAGTAGTGACAGTTTTATAGTGTTAGCTAATATCTATGACCAGTGTAAGTTGTAACAGTAGACTAACAAGTGTGAGGGTTACATAGGCGTGAGACTAGTTAATTAGAACTACATTTTACACTATTTGTGTCGTGGCGTGAACTATCTTGATGTCGCAGCTTCTTCGGTCACGTGATTGAGCTTCGCTGCTGCGGTCACCTGATTTGTTGTGTCGCCTCTAAAGAAAAAAAAATGGCTGCCCACCTATCGTATGGTAAAGTCAATTTAAACATTTTGAGAGAAGCAGCACGAAAAGATCTGCGCGAGTTTTTGGACAAATGTGCGGGAAGCAAGGTAGCGAGCACACATAAACATAAAGGTGAAGGAAAAGAGTCAAACTGCTCTCTCCACCCTCAGCGGCGCAGCATCGTCGAGCTGGAGGCGGTGGAGAGAATAGATAATGTTGTATTAAGACATATGGTGTTGCTTTGGTGTAGCTTCTGACAATACAGATTATCAGTACAGACCTGAGTGGTTGTAAGTTGTAGTTTTTATTTAGTTTGACTGCATATCAAGTTGTCATTGTGATTACTAGCTAAATGATACTCGAACTGTAAATGATACAGACGTTTCCGCATACAGATAGTTCAGATTCACGGCTCCTTTGTTTATGTCCTGTGACTCTTTAGGCCATAGTTTGGGATGAATATCTGACGGGGCCCTTTGGACTCATAGCTCAGTACTCTCTACTGAAGGTAAGTGCTTCCAGTGCCCAGCTTTTGCTTTGTGAAGTATCCCAGCAGATAATGCATTTTCCAAAACACAGTCAAACAATATGTGTGACATAACCAAACACAGGAACATGAAGTGGAAAAGATGTTCACCCTTAAGAGCGGCAGGCTCCCCTCTGCCGATGTCAAAAATATCATCTTCTTCGTCCGTCCCAGACTGGAGCTCATGGACATCATTGCTGAGAATGTGTTCAGGTGTGTTTTCAAATTTCACTATTTTAACAGTCCTTTCCGTATCTTATGCAAAGCTGTGTTTTAACACCGTTGTCCTGCATCGTGAACCACTAGTGAGGATAAAGTTCATTCGTCTCGAGATTTCCACATCCTGTTTGTGCCCCGGCGGAGCATCTTGTGTGAACAGCGGCTGAGGGAGCAGGGCGTGCTGGGCTCATTCATTAACATTGATGAGTACATTCTGGATTTGATTCCCTATGATGGTGACCTGCTCTCCATGGAGTATGAAAGTGCCTTCAGGGTGCGTTCTAACTTTACATCTGAAATACATATCAGCCATTCTGCTGTTTTACAAATGGGCAGACTGCTTATGATCAGCTATTTAACCAATTATAACATAATCTTATGATGGTAATTGTTACTAAGATCTTTTAAAGGAAATATTTTAAATTCCACACCTCACAACATACTCTCAATCTCTTTCTGTTTTTTATTTATTAAGGAGTGCTACCTGGAAAATGACCAAACGAGCCTTTACCACACAGCCAAAGGCCTCATGACTTTACAGGCATTATATGGCACTATCCCACAGATATATGGAAAAGGAGAATGTGCACGGGTGAGTGTGAAATGCACGGTGAACATTGTTATATTGGAACTGCTAATTTCACTCTGGACACTCAGCAGACAGTTGGATGAATTTGTCTGAGAGAGAAACTCTCCGCTTGTTCTCAGCATGTTGCCAACATGATGCTGCGGATGAAGAGGGAGTTTGCTGGCACTCAGAATCAGATCCTGCCTGTGTTCGACACCCTGCTCCTTCTGGACCGTAATGTGGATCTGCTCACCCCTCTGGCCACACAGCTCACTTATGAAGGTCTCATTGATGAGATCTATGGAATAAATAATGGTCAGAATATATCTTTTTATTTCCTTTAAATGTGTGAACATGATGTTAATGCCAGTTACGCACTGCCTGTGGCCTTTTGCCTATGGCATATCAACAGTAACTTGATTAAGTCTTCTGTAGGAAGATTGTTTGGCTAAATCTCTTTTGCACATGAAACTTGTGAATTGCAGTGAAATCATACTGAGCTCAGGATGATATTTATACATACAAAATAAATGTATACCATTTTACTTTTGCTTCAAGAATGCAAAAATGAAGAGAGTGACAGAGGTACAGGGAAGGGGGTAGAGAGACTTTTAATCTTCTATAATTCATGTGCCATTATGTAGGACAATGCTGCTGGACTGTGCTGAGGCATATCACTCTGCTTCTGTGTATAATGTCAAAGAATAAGAGCTACATCCTACATTTTTTTGCTTAGAGTGAGACGTCTGAAATCTGTAACGTTCAAGCCAATGTGTGACAACGCCATAACTGCCTATGCATAAGAAGACAGAGACTGAGCTTGAGCTCATTTTCTGGCAGGGTGTTCCCTCGTCATGGTCATGGGATATTTTTTCCCCATACTCTGCTCCCTGTTTTTAAACATACTGTATCATTGTCATTGCCTCACAGGTTATGTCAAGCTGCCTCCAGAGAAGTTTGCACAGAAGAAACAAGGTGAAGTGAGTAAAGATCTACCCACAGAGCCCAAGAAGTTACAGCTCAACTCAGCAGAGGAGCTATATGCAGAAATCCGGGACAAAAATTTCAATGCTGTTGGAGCAGCACTCAGCAAGAAGGCCAAAATAATTTCTGCTGCCTTTGAGGTTAGTCTTGCTTTTGCCTGCTATCATTTGAATCCAGTTTAATATTCCTTCCAGTGTGCAAGGCTTTCTAACTACAAATTCAGTGATGTTGTTAAGATGCAGCCACTTCCAGGGAGCTAAATTAGATCTATTGAATCCAGCCATTCCAGCTAATCTGATCTTGTTGTAATCTCTGTGGCATTTTACAGCAAAGGTCATAACAGAAATCAGTGACATTAGGAAGTGATGATGATCAATTAGAGATAAGATAAAGTATTGATTAATTAACAAGGCCAATCATATTATTATTCTGTTATCAGCTCAGAGGTGAGATGCACTGAGGGATGAAAATGATTCAGCTTCTTTTTGGTAATGCAGGGACAAGTAGGTTTTCAGAACCTTTGCAACTAAAATGGCTGATTGTGTGTTAGAGGTGGGAATCAGCAGAGACCCCACGATACGATATTATCACAATTTTAGATGTTCTGCGATATGCTAAGTACTATAATATGATGTATTGTGATTATCAAATGTTTTTCAACTGCAAATTATGTCCATAACGGTAAACTTTGTCGAAATACATTTAATCTAATAAAAAAGACTTTCACTTCAATCACTTTTATTGCTGACAAACTGTCCATATTACAGTTTATTCCAAGTTAACTAAATTCAAATATGTGGACTACTGTGCAATAAGTTATTTTGAACACTGAAAAGTTTGATTTATTTTTTAAATCTGTCGATATTTATAAATATCGATATTTGGTGTCCCTGTATCGATACAATATCACCACACAAAAATATCACGATGCTATACTGTGTCGATATTTTCCCCCAACACCTATTGTGTATGTGTGGGAGTTACGTTTCACAGTAAAACTGAATATAGGATTCTTTCCCTCTGCTGCACTATCAAACATGTTACCAGATTAGCAAGTAAAGTTTTGTTGTTTTTTTTCCCCACAGGAACGTCACAATGCCAAAACAGTGGGTGAAATAAAGCAGTTTGTGTCTCAGTTGCCTCACATGCAGGCAGCACGAAGCTCGCTGGCTAACCACACCTCTGTAGCCGAGCTGATCAAGGACATCACCAGTGCGTAAATAGCCTCATATTTTCCGTATTTAGCTTCATCTTAATCCATCTCTTTCATTATATTTAAAACAGATGCTCAAATCATATTTCATAATAACAAATTTAGGTCTTGTGGTAGTAAAACTTGCTGATAGCTTTTCTATCAGTCTATCAGTTGTTTATATTAGGGTCATTTATCAGTTTCTGGTTTAATGGGTTATCTTATTCTGTACATTTCTTTCCTTTCATCTTGTATGTTTCTAAAATTTGTTGATTATTCTATGATAAAATTAAGTAAAGGATCTCATATTTCAGCATCTGAGGCATTCTTTGATAATCTAACAGTGGAGCAGGAGTTCATGACTGGAGTTGACACAGACAAGGTATTCTTTATCAGACTACCATTTACCATTTATTCAAAGCTAATCCATCATAAAAGTAATTACAAAATAGCAGTTTTCATAGAAAAAGCTTTTGTGACAGTCGGTGGTTTCAATTTAGATTAAACTGTATGTATATCTCTGAGTACACTACATTTCTGAAATGTTGTTTCATGATCCAGGTGAACACGTATATAGAAGATTGTATTGCCCAAAAGGATCCACTGATCAAGATTCTGCGCCTGGTGTGCATGCAGTCTGTCTGCAACAATGGCTTCAAACAGAAGGTGTTGGACTACTACAAGAGGGAGATTGTCCAGGTAGAGTCAAAGACGTAGTGATTGATTTTTGGTGGTTTTATTCCTGTTGTTTCCAGAAAGAAAGGATAACTGAAAGTTGACTTTGACTTTGCTTTTTTTTTGTGAAGACCTATGGTTATGAACACATACTAACACTGAACAACCTAGAAAAGGCGGGTCTTTTGAAGCCACAGACTAGCTCAAGGAACAACTACCCCACTATTAGGAAAACCCTTAAACTGTGGATGGAGGATGCCAACGAACAGGTACAACATATTTTAGAAGAAAGAAATTTAAATGTTAAACCTATGTCCTGTGGAGGTTCTGGGCCTCTTTGACTGTGCACTTTTCGATCCCTCAGAACCCCAACGACATCTCATACGTGTACAGTGGATACGCTCCATTAAGCATCCGACTGACCCAAGTCTTGGCCAGGCCTGGGTGGCGTAGCATCGAAGAGGTGCTGAAGATGCTTCCAGGCCCACACTTTGAAGAGAGACAGCAGCTGCCTGCTGGGCTTCATAAGAAACGTAAGGACACATACGACCTAGGGCTGCTGTTTGCCTTGCTGCTCACTAAACAGAATAAAAGTAAATGGACCTCCTGCCTGCTGCATGTAGATAAGGCACAGCCTTTGTTTCTGTGGCAGAGCAGCAGCAGATTGATAGCACAAAGCTGACAGCAACACAGATCTGTTGGTGTTTGTGGAGGCTAGATAAATATTACTATACTTGATTTGTCAGTGATCGCTAGTGTTTTCCTTCAGTTTCCCTCCATCTTAACGAACTGGCAGTAATAGGTATTACTCTGATGTAAATTATGGATGCAATTACATGGTCAATTTGAAATGTGCTAATTAGAGCAGTTTGGGCATTAGACAGTTGGCTTGTTTCTACTTGCGTGCCTTAGATTAGATTTTAAAAGGTGATAATAGAGTACTTGAATCTAGGGGGAGGGTGACAGCTAAATTAGTGTTTTCACATTTCAAAATATGGTGCTTTCACAAAAGGGACTTGGCTTAAATTCAATGCAATTTACATGAGAAGGAAATGTAGAAAAATTAAGAATGACATGTCCTTTATCCTGTTTCCACATACAGATCGTTTCCCTTTTTAGTTATTTAGCTTATACATTTTGTTTGAGTGAGGTGTTTCTCTTTGTGCTGTCGTATAGGCCAGCAGGGGGAGAATCGGACAACGCTGGTGTTCTTCCTCGGTGGGGTGACGTATGCAGAAATAGCCGCTCTGCGTTTCCTCTCTCAAATGGAAGACAGCGGAATGGAGTACATCATAGCCACCACAAAACTCGTAAACGGTACAACGTGGATCAAATCCCTCATGGACCGGCCTGAATCTCAGACCCCCTGAGTCCCCTGGACGTACACCTGGCCACATCAAACACCCCATTCATCACATAACCTCAGAGGCTGTTTCTGTGTCTCTGTCAGTGTACTGCAGGTGTTTCATTGATGTTTGAGGTGGTTAAACAGCAACAGGTTCTTTAATGGTTCCCAGTGGGGTTTTCTTGTAAACAAAGTTACATTCACATTCAAAATGTTGCTGGTCAAAATCTGTAGAGTGTGTCTTTAAAGTACCTGATAAGCATGTTGCACGCATCTCCTACTTCATTACATTTGCAAAGCTGACTTTTTGTTTGAATAGTCATCTACAAGTTGGCTTAAATCCAATCCAGCTGGTATATTACTAATATCTACATTGGAGCTACTGTACATATGTATGTATAATTAAAATCTTTTGAATGTTTGTGATGTCATGTATAAAATGAAATAAATATGCACTTTGATTTGCCTTTTTGTGGTTTGGGCTGATTTATAAATAGGTAAATCAAGTCTTGTCTAACTGGAATTATGTTTATTTTAGTAGCATTATTTGTTCATGTGAGAAGCCATTTTTGCTATTGTTAAGTAGTTAATTTTTGGAAATTGATGGTGATCAGGGAGAACAGATGAAAGGCAGGGAGAGGAGTGTATCCATCAGCAGTGGTCCAGCTCTCTGAAGGAGCAATTAGCGCAGTAACAGGCCTCCAGATCAGCCGATAATGGCCCCTGCTGCCTGGAGAGCTCAGCGCATGGCAGCCCATGATTTGACAGCGGAGGACACTGATTGAATTAGGAGGCCATTTGCTCCATGTTCCGGTGGAGTACAACTGTGCAGTATGAGGGTGTTTGATCCCTGTTTCAGTCAATACTGTCTCCGTGCCTTACACGATGAGCTCTCAGAGACCTGCTGACAGCACACGGATATTTTGGTAAACTGCTCTTGGTTAAATCTATGTTAATTTCTTCCTTTTTGATTGACTAGAACACTTGATTGAACAAATGAGAAGATATTTAAATCTGGAAATTTAGCTTGACGAACAAAATCTTACACTACAGCTTCTCTGCTCGAGGAACAGGTGCACTGTAGACTTGAACTCCCATTAGATCAATCCCAGGGGATTCAGATCCTTGTGATCAGTTATTGCTTTTGGCTCCTCCTCTGCAATAAGGGGTTGAACTGTTCAAGGCAGCACACAACAACTTGGACATCAGGGCTGAAAGCACAGAAGCCCAGTTTCTAAACAGCTCCTGCCTTACTCCAACAACAC
>JAUYWH010000027.1:7413165-7443471 GCA_034779795.1 Ctenopoma multispine | reverse complement strand
ACCATGTTAGCAGCTGTCAGTTACATTGTATACAATTAAAAGTGTAGGATGTAAATATAGCATTTAAAGTGACACTAAAGAAATTAAAGTACATGTGTATTTGCCCTGAAAATTAATTGAGTGCTCTTCTAACCATGGTCTTTTCCCCAGGTACCAGTATTCAGGCCCATGGACTTGATGGTGGAAGCCAGCCCTAGACGAGTGTTTGCAAATGCTCACACCTACCATATCAACTCCATCTCAGTCAACAGTGATTGTGAAACCTACCTGTCTGCAGATGACCTGCGCATTAACCTGTGGCATCTGGAGATCACTGATCGCAGCTTTAGTATCCTTTATTCCTTAATTTCAAGCAGTCGTCATAATCTTCTATAGAGCTTGATATATTTCATCATATTTATTCCCAAACCTTTTGTTATTCTATTTTTTTTTTCAAAAGAAAGGTGTCACACATAAGCAATACTAATTGTACTGGGGAATGCAGAATTGCATAAATCTGTCATGTCGTCTTATGAGTGGGCATTTTAGTTTCTAAGCAGTATTGTCTAATGTGTGGGATTGTTTGTTTCTGTCATAATCCTAAATTAAGTTGGTAGTGTTACAGCTAAAATTGTGTTTAGCTCTTTGACCTTAACTCCACTTCTTCAGATATTGTTGACATTAAGCCAACCAATATGGAGGAGTTGACAGAGGTCATTACAGCGGCGGAGTTCCACCCCAACCAATGCAACACTTTTGTCTACAGCAGTAGCAAGGGCACCATCCGTTTATGTGACATGAGGACATCAGCTTTGTGCGATAAGCATGCCAAACGTAAGTCAATTTAATATATGGTGAGTGTCCACAGGAAACCCGTGTCGTGGCTGCAATTGTGAGGCCAGTGTTTCTATAAAGCACAGTAGTAATCTTTGTCAGCTGACATGCATGTTGACTGTAGAATGGCAACATTTTAGATTGGCTGGTAGGGTAACACCTGGAAATTTGTACATTTGCTTGAAGCAAGGTTACAGTTTTCTGAGAAGAAATGATCACATGCATAACCATGCTTTGGTAAGGGCAGACAAGCATCTTAGTTGTATTGACGGTCAGTGCTGGGGCAGACACCAAGGCAAATTTACAAAAGCACACACTTTGCTTAAAACAATCCGCATAAGCATGTCAGCATAGACATGTTGTGAGGAAGAAGTGGTGTATGAGAGCTTACTATTCTCTGCTCCGAAACTGCTGTTTCTCTCAGTTTTATTTGATGTGCGGTTTTAGACAAATGAGCTTTGTAAAACATGGCAGCACATACTAACGATACCCACTCTTTTTATCTTTAAGTGTTTGAAGAGCCAGAGGATCCAAACAATCGCTCATTCTTTTCTGAAATCATTTCATCCATCTCTGATGTAAAGTTCAGCCACAGCGGTCGCTATATGATGACCCGCGACTACCTATCTGTCAAAATCTGGGATCTGAACATGGAGGCGCGTCCCGTAGAGACATATCAGGTATTTAACCGATTCAATGCCAAGACAAAAATTTTGGTGTGATGTTTTTTTTTTTTCTGCATCATCATTCAGCTGGTGCCCCACAAGAGGGAGGTGGTTTGCAGAAGTCATAATACAGGTGTCATTCAATTCCTTTTTAATTGTTGGATGATAGTTGATTTTAACTCCATTGTTTCCTTTAATAGGTGCACGAATATCTCAGGAGTAAGTTGTGTTCACTGTATGAGAACGATTGCATCTTCGACAAGTTTGAGTGCTGTTGGAACGGGAACGACAGGTGAGCACATACATATCCAGTCACTGTAAGTTTGATTTCTTGTGAACTGTTGCTATTGTAATGCAGTTTTTCAATTTGTAAGTAATGCATAGTTTCTTTATTATGCCTTTGGAACATTCAAAATGCATGACACATGAAAATGTTTAGAGTTGAGCTTTCTTTGATGCAGCTCACCGCAGCAACACTGGTCTTATCATTTTAGTGAGGTTATCTGCCCTGTGCAGAACATGAGGCTGCACATGAGGGGTATTCTGCATGTGCACTTTTTGTTTCATTATTATGTCGTCATCATCATAATGTGGTTTACCATCACTTGCTCATACCTTGACTCTCTGCAGTGTTGTGATGACCGGGTCCTACAACAACTTCTTCAGGATGTTTGACAGAGGTTACCGGCAAGACGTAACCCTAGAAGCGTCACGAGAGAACAGCAAACCACGATCAGTCCTGAAACCTCGCAAAATAAGCACAGGTGGGAAGCGCAAAAAGGATGAGATCAGTGTAGACAGTCTGGACTTTAACAAGAAGATCCTCCACACTGCGTGGCATCCTCTGGACAACATCATTGCAGTGGCCACCACCAACAATCTGTACATATTCCAGGAAAAACTGAACTAGCATTTGTTGAACCGTTCAGATCCCGGTTTTTGCTTGAGCCCCACTGCTCTGATGAACACATACAAATATGTTTTTGGCTAAATCCCGAAGTCTTGATATGATCTACCCTTGGTGGCTTTTAGTACTGAATGTGACTTACTTTCTCAACAACAAACTCTGGCATTAACTAAGTACATCCAAGCAGGCTCTCACAAGAACAGTTTCTATGTGTGTTACAAATATAAACATGCAGGGTTTGTAGATCTGATGTCTGGACTTTGGGATTTACTGTCATGGATTATCTTCAGTAGGAGCACTCCATTCACCAAGCTATTGTTTGCAACTCCACTACATCCCAGACCAAAGGGAAAATGTGTTAAATACACATATATGGCTAGTTTGTTTCATGATTCTTTTGTGCCATCGTGACAAAATTCATTTGTATGTCATAGCTACGAGTTGTTAAGTTTTTGTAGCTACAATGTTTTATAAGTTTGAAATTCTTTCTACTCTTTGTCTTTCTGTTACCAAGTTAGTTATCATACTGGCCTGAAACACTGCTAATACAAGCTGTCAACACTCCATATTTGCCCCAAGTGTTTGTCAAGTTGCCAAGGTTACTCACCACTCATTGTAAAGTACAGTGTCACTATTCTGTTGAAGGACTATTCTAGAGTTTTTATAATGTTATAGCTCATTTACAACTAGTGTAATTTACATTACTGCTAACCGTCAACAGCACATCAATTATTGCTAGATCTTTTTTTTTTTTTAGGGCAGCAATTGGTTTACACTTATTCCACTTATATTACAGTAAGAAAACCTACTTACTTAACATGTATTCCATCACAGTAGAACTTCTCGTTGTGTTTAATTAAGTCAAAGTGATAGTTTTGTGGTAACACAGTTGCAAGCAAGAAAACTTGGTGTATTAAAGCATACTGTGATCTCTGACTGTAAAAGTAAGTTACTTAAAGCTACTGTATGCAACTTTGGGAGTCGCGCTCAAAATGAATCAACTGTGCTCCTCCCAGTCCTCTTTCTTCCTTCATCTGTGTGCTCCGCCACGCTCTGTCCAGCCCTTACAGAATTACAATAAATAAGAATGCTACGAAACATATAGTCAAGCAGAAATGATTAACCTTCTCTGGTTGGTTAGAAGGCTGAGCCCCACTCAAAGACCATTAGAAGGAAATCTCTCTGCACTGCTGCCTGGTTGTCTGATGAGTCACAGAAGCCTTTGACAGCACTTCAGTAAATTAAAATATATTTTGGAGCGTATTTCTTCTAAAACATTTTAAGAAAAAGAAAATCTTGTGTAGTCTTTTTGTGTGTCATAAGAGTGACATGTACACACATTTGTCAGATATTGTGATTTAAGGAGTTCAGTGGGGGATAATCATGCCAAAGTAACCAGTGCTACACACGCTACAGTTAGATCTAATTAAAACCCCCAGTCTGACTGGTCACCTTTGCACGAGCGCACCACCATATAATGCTCAGGATGATAGCTTATGTACATGGAAAGGTATAAAGGTGTGATGTGGCCTAATTTTCTCATAGTCTGTGGCACTAAAATTGAGTGCTGCTACCAGCTTCCCCACAAAGTCTGTTGTGCTGTTGCAGATTGATCGCTTAATCCTTTAGTTTTAGATTTAGTTTTTTTATGTTTTGTACTGTACCTCATCGAATAAGAATCACTATAGCTGATTTATTTTTATATAGATTAATGAAATAGTATTACAGTCTTATCACTGTAGTTTCTATGTTCTTCAGCTGTCTAACTCAGACTGATTGTAGATGGAAAGTTGCCTGGTTAGGTAACTTTTTGTTTAGTTTTTGGTTGTGACTTTGGGATATTATGTTCATTCTGGGAGGTATTTGTGTGAAAGCTAGAGACTTTTTGGGGCATCGAGGTAGTGTATCTGTTGTGATGTGGGATGGGCAATGAAAAGTATTTTTCAGGTGTCAGCATCTCAGTCGTCATAAGCACTATAACAGTTAACTGTTGTTTGTGTAAAATGTATTTGGAAATGTCAGAGTTGGATTCTAAGTTAATTTGGATCTTTGTTCTGTTTATGTGCCATGATGTTGTTTATAAATCAGTGTGTGCTATGAAAGAATAGGCCATTGTGGGTCTAAGCGGGAAAAGCATTTTAATGGACATGTAATGTTACAACAGTTAAAACAAGGTCTCTCTCATGCTAGTCAAGTCAATTGACTAGGCAGAGTGACCAATTTTGAGTTATTGTATGAAATGCTTCTCTCTCTCCTGTGATGCAGGAATAGCTCTTCTGTACAGTTTTTTTTAAAGAGGGGAATTTGTGAAGCAGTTGGTTTGCAGGTTTTGCAGGTAATTGTTGCATGAAGGTGGTCATTATTGACTGTATTGAACATGGGACATTTAACTGTTTCTATGCTCCGTGTTGCCAGTTCTTTTCCGGAGTAAACAGGTTGATTACAGCACAGTTTTCCACTTCATTAAAATGATGTGTTGACAGATAAAGCCATTAAATCAGGACATGAAGCTTATTGGTCCACTGGATCATATTTGTGTGTCACTCTTACCTTCGAGAAGTGATTTCCAGTCACTAGGAAGCCACCAAATATAACCACCCATTTCCATATGTGGTGTTAAGCTACTGTTGGGTGTCACTCTCTCAGGGCTCTGGGTAATGTTCTCTGCTGATGAGATGCTTTCTGTTATGTTTTGTTTTTTTTGTTTCCTTTTTTTTTTCAGCGTATTTGAAAAAATGTTGTTGTCTGATGCAAGATTGTGTGACAGTCTTTCAGTTCATTTGCCTCGTATCATATGTGAAAATCTGAATTATGTGGCACCTTTGTCCCATTCCATGGTCAAGGATGAGCCAATCACCATGGAGAGTTGTCCATTCAAAATATGAATCAGTGATAGGCCACATCCTGCCATGCACTCAAGGGAAGCATTCACTCACTGTTCTAACAATCTGAAAATGTGAAGAAATCTGTACAGAAATAGAACTAGGTCATAATGGGCCTGTTTTCTTTGTGAAATAACATTTCAAAACACACCATCTTTATAGTCACCACACAGATGGACATTGCGGTTTGTATGAGTGTTGTCGCACTGACCCTCATCTGATTTCTTTTCTAATTTCCCCTCATATTGTCTTCAAGGCTATGTGTAAGCAACAAAAACGTTCAGAAGAACCCAATTGCCTTTCTTATAGCATTAACAAGAAATAAGATAATCAAGTATGTTTCTTGTACTTTCTGGCATGCCAGACAGGAGACTGCTCAGGGGAATTTACTGCTGCTCTGTGATCAAAACCCTGTACCTTCAAGAAAGCAGCTTTTTTCAGATAAACTGCCTTATTTACAGCTAGATCATCCTTTTTTTAATTTTATTTATTTTCTTATTCAAATTTCTACAATGTTTTTTGGACAGGAACCTTTGGTGAACTAAACCTGCTCCACATACAGTCTCAAAGATGATGAAATCTTAAGGAAGCTGTCTAAGTTGGAGTTATGAGGTTTTTCCACTTGCAGCAGCATTATATACACATCTAATATGTCACAGGAGTTAAATCATATTGCACTTTTATTTTTGTGAATTTCATTATTTTGTATGTCCTTATTTTTCTTTCAAGGGGCTCTTGAATAAAGATTGTAGGAGAATTTTGGTGATCTGTTAAAGTGGTTCATTGTACAGCTATGTTTGTCAAATGGTATAAAGTACAATTTAGATGAAAAGTAATAAAGAATTTCAAACCCAAATTCTGAATAAAATGGCTAAACTGCTTTGTGGTTTGTCAATGAAAAATAATGTGAAATGTTAAATAGTTATCTCTTAATGCATGTAATACCGTGAATGACGTCTTACTGCAATCCCTCTGACCATCATGCCTTGACATCATGAAGATATTCAAAGCAGAAAAATACCACCGATAGTCATACATGTGACCGCTAATATATATCCATCAAAATACATAGTTTTATGACAGCATTCTGCACCTGCTCATACCACTTCAGTCCTCAGCCTTAGGGAAAAAGGTTGGAAGCACAGGATTGCGTGCAGAGAGTTAATTAGTTTCTCTGAGAACATGTCTGGAATGCATGCATGTTTCTCTCTGCCTAACATTGTATGTGGTACTATCGAAATTCATCCTCTGATGTTCATTTGCCTAAAACAGGTCATTCTTAATCGAACAGAACCCCATTTCCTTTCTGAAACTGGAGAAGGGATGATACAGTAGTATAGACTCACCATGTACTAATAGATATGCTCGTTTTGCCATGTGAGTGATAAGAGGTGACTGGAGCCAGCTTTACTTTAGTTCATTTGGCAGCTTTACCACTATCATCAAAGTGACCCTGCACTCCAGCACATCAACTGGTCAGGACTTCATGAAAACACACGTTATGTGTATGCACTACAGCCATACATGCTCTGCATGTCACTGGACAAATAGTGGAACTTCTTTTTAAATTATTATTATTTAATAGTTTTCTTCTTACTGTTTGTGCAAAAAGTTGTACAAATATTTTGGTAAATCTTGCAGTTACGTAGACTTTAAGCAAATGACAGTTTGACCTTTGTAAAAAGCATGTTCATCACTCACGTTATAGAGAGGATTTAGCCTCTTGTCTGTCTGTGCTAGACTCTGGACAGACTCTGCGCATGCGCACATCTGAGTTTGTCTGCGTGTCGTGTTGATGAATGCTAAAACTGGAAAGTCAACATGTCCACCGCTGCTGCTCAACAAAACAATAACGAAGAGCCCGTGCTTCACGGTACGTACCTCCGTCAGTGTTACCGCGCTTCTACTTTATGTAGTCTCAGTAACTGTGTCTGTTTTTGACCATTTTATACAGTGAAGATTTTATTGTAAAAGTTACATCGGGTATGTAATTTCCTCTTCTTCTGGGAGGGGCTAAGAGTGATGTTGTTTGACGACAACGCAGTCTAGCCAATAGCGTTGCGCTAAATGTTTGATTGATGGGGTGGCAGCCAATCACGTACACAAGTCGGTAGGGGCAGGGTAAAGCCAAAATGAAAACAACTTTGGGACAAAAGACGAAATATATGTTGCTTGCTTTTGCTTCTATTTAGATTTTTCTGTGAGTCATGTCGCTTGTGTAGCCGAGTTGTAGTTTTCCTAATACAATTCCTAGTATTCTTTCTAATACAGTATAGTATACATTGTAAAAAAGACAGTAGTGGCTGCAGACTAACAGCTACTAAAACATTAAACTGGTAAAAGGTGTGTTCAGACTTGAATCGACTAACAGTTTATTCGAAGATTAAAGCATTGGCTCGGACTGAAAACCGGACGTGCGCTTTATACGTGACCTCACAGCTGGAACAACGACATGCCTGGGAAAACTGTCTCACACTGCTCTCTACAGTTATGCAAGACCTCGCCTGAGAGTAGCACTGATGACAAACTCGTCTGTAAATCGACCGTGCAGACGGGTTTGCGTCAAATTATATAAATTATACTTCTGCGAGCCTACAGCGGAGAAAAGGGCGTCGCATGTTATCACAAGGTTTACATTGTTTGCTCAGCTAAGCCCGCTGGTTTCAAGCGATTACATAACCCCCTCCTGTCTGTAAAGAAATGTGCAGGCTGTTTTTGTGGGGCAGTGGCACAAAGAAATGCATGTTATCATGGATGCACTGCACAGCATTTGAATGCAGTGTCAGAGGTGCAGGAAATGTGGGTCAGCTATTTCCATTTGAAAGGAGACAGAGGTGTATTTCAGTGTGGCCTAATGTGATACAGTTTGCTGTTAGGTTTGAACTTTAACAAACCAAGCCTATTTTCCCTTCTTGTCCTCTTGATCTTTTCGGTGTCAAGGCTCTTGGGTAGAGCTGGAGTTGAATGGGAACACAGGAGCCCAGGGTGTGCAGACTGACCTGCTTGTGGCACCCGCTGCAGACCAAATAAATGCAAATGCTGGCATGACTCAAACTCTGCAGACCTTGGAAGTGGTACCTGAAAATGATGAAACCCTTATTGGAGGACTAGAGCATGTGCCGTCATCCTCCTCTATCCACAATGGAGACATGGAAAAGATTCTCCTGGATGCACAACATGAATCAAGCCCGAGTAACTCCTCATGTGATAGGTAGGAATAAAGCTGCTATAAAGGCTTCACAACTCAAACAAGCGTTTGTTGTAATATTTTTGTTATATATATATTTTTCTAAATATGTTGTCACAGTCCTCACAGGCCACCAAGTCCAGATCAGGATGAGGGTCAGATAACCTTTGATGTGGAGATGTCCAGTTCAAGAGGTAGTCAGGTAAAGCAACATATTTAACTCAGAAGTGTCAAATCTGTAAAAGTTTGTTTAATTTTACATTAAATTCCTTTATGTTGCTTTTTACAGTCAGGTGAAGATGGTACAGAGAAGGACAAAGAGGAAGACATCCTAATGAACAAAGAACTAGACTGGGTCGCTGATTGGTCCAGCAGACCAGAAAACATTCCACCAAAGTAAGGAGACTCCCACTTCCACAATCATTCAGCCGTATTAGTTCACGATATTGAGTTCAGTTTTTTTTTATTGATTAATGCTTTCAGGGAGTTCCACTTCAGGCACCCCCGACGTTCAGTATCTCTCAGTATGAGAAAGAGCGGCGTCATGAAGAAAGGTGGCATCTTCTCTGCTGAATTCCTCAAAGTCTTCATCCCTTCCTTACTTATGTCACACATCCTCGCTCTTGGCCTTGGGTGAGTCAGAATTGACGCGGTTCCGTTTTCATCTAATGCAAGAGTCTGTCTTGCAGTACCAAGGTGATGTTCTCTTGAGTTGTGTTAATGTTTCCACATGACACAGCGGCTCAAGTGACAGAATAAACATCCAAGTATCCTGAATATTTAGGAATATAGTAAAAACCAGTGACTGATAAAGTCTCTAACTAGCTGCAAGTTGTAATTTTATGGCAAATAATCTGGTCTGAAAATATTTACCTTAATTTAATTAATTAATTTAAGAGTTGATTCATGTGGCTTTATGGCTTTAATAGACTGCCACGGTGTAATTAACATCGTTTTTCATGGTTTCCAGAATGTTTGTTATGCATTATCCTATTTTATACTCATCTGGTCTAATTTAATGTTTTTCTTTCTAGGGTGTACATTGGAAAGAGAATTGCCACAGCCTCCACCAGCTCTTACTGAGCAGAATATGAAGCAGTGCCTCAATGTTCTCCTGTCTCAAAGTCTCTCAACCATCCTCCTATAGTCATGCTGTGTCTCTGCATCTCTTGTGCGCCCACATATCCCCTACAGCCAGTATAAATTCTGTCACATTGTAGATGTTAGTTATAGAGTTATACATATTGTGTAATGTGGTTGCACTTCACATTCTGACATAAGGCAACATTGTACTTGGCAACAGTCACCAACTTGCATCCAGTAGATAACAAAATAATGTTGTTAGAGCTGGAAAATGTCAGTCATCCCACTGAACTCCAAAGTACGTGACACAGATTTGATGTCAGATGGCTTCCGAGTTTGGGAATTGTGTTAAATTTTTCTATTTGTTTTGATGTTTATATCATGAGAAATTGGGCCTTCACTCAAACTGCATCTCTCCTCTGGTGTCTCCATAGGTAGAGTGTATGAACCAAAAACCGGTGCCATGTCTTCACTATAAACTATTTGAATTGGATCTGGGAACAGAATGGACTTTATCGCCTTAACTCTTTGAACTTAGACATTCAAGGTGCAGTGAATTGAGGGAGGTGGGGCGGCGGCCAGCAAATGATGCTGCACAAGTGGAATTAGTTTTTAAATTCCACAGATTTCTGAGAACAGAAGTTGTATCCTGATGACTCTTAAGAGTTTCTATTAATAGCTTTGTTTTCTTGATGGTTGGAAAGCTTAACTCTAGTATGTAGCTCCAAAATTTATAGTGGGGTTGTTTGAGTACATTATGGTATTGGAACCTGGGCTGGATGGAAATTTACCAGGCCATATGCTATTTTTATTTCTTTTTGCCTACATATCTTCTTCTTCAACATATAATATAGCAGCAATGGCAAAGTGCCAAATTTGTATATGTCACCACTGCACATTGGTGATTTATCTTAGACTGTTTTTTTGATTTTCCTATATGTTTAGGTATTTAAAGATTTAGATGTGAAACTATAATTTAAGCTGTGACCTTTTGACATTGTATAATTTGTTTTGATATTAATTCATATTATATCTCATGCATTGTGGCAGTGTTAATAATGTGTTTTTTGCTTTTGTTTAATTGATGAAGACTCAGTCACCACAAATATTATTTGTTATGTCCAGAGGCCATCTAAGAGTGTCGGATTTATATTAGTTCACTGTGCAATCATTTCACAAATTATGGCACAATAAACAGTGCACAGTATGTGTAGATCTTATATTATAATTTATAGACATAGAATGTAGAAGCATTTCCTGAAGAAAATGCATGTGATTTCTGTGGATCATTGCTGACTAAATGCCGGATAGATTTTCTGTCGCTGTTTGTAAATGGATGACATCAGTGACCATAACGTACAATAATTGCTCTATAGGTTATCAAGCATACAACACACATTTATGCTTTATTGCATTATATAACTAACTCATAGACTGTACATGCCATCATAACAGGCTTATGTGCAGTTGATCAGTGTGCGATACGGAGCATTTTGGCGTTTGAATAACATTTGTACTGTATGGGGTGGCTGAGATATAAACACATAGGACGAGATAGAGCTCCGTGCTTTATTTATGTCATAGTTACTAATAAACTGCACATATCATGATGGACTTTTGTGCAGCAGATTAGTGAGCAGCAGTGAGCTTTGCAAAAGTTGAGGCTGAGACAAACATTATGTATGGAAGTCTATAGAGGTTGATGCACTTTTGAAAAATAATAGCAGAAAGTAATGATAAGAATACGAGATAAAATAAGGATGAATCACATACCTCAGGTTTATGACTTCAGGTGTTTGTACTCCTAAATTTGCTTCTAAATTGAAGTCCTCTGCGTCTAATTTGTGTAAAGGTTAATTTCTTCTACGATCTAATATTCCTCATCCTCTGTGGTAACAGTACACGCTACATAACATACAGCATGATGTTAGTGACTAAATCTTATTAAAGAAGCTAAATCTACATGCATTCACAACTTGTTTAAGTCTACAGAATATCCCCTGAGAGCAATGCCCTTTTTGTCAACATTTACACATACTGTAAATATCAGGCAGCTGTCCAGTGGATACATAGTGGGACATGGGGCAGCTCCACAGTCTGGGGTTATGGCTTTTTCTCCGTGGGGGTGATGACAGAGAGTCTGGCAGTCCTACTCTTTCCATTTTCCATCATTGATCTATCCTGTCAGTTCAGAGATCAAACCTGCTTGTAAGAGCCACATCTTCTTAGGCCAGGGAACTCCACAATGCATCTCTTCACTGAGCAACTTTTTGAAGGGCGTCGTTTCATCTCGGACTCGGGTGCATTTTTACTTGGTCTTGGACAAGGTGAACTTTATTTCAAAATAATTGATGACCACAACTCTAAGGATATCATTGCTTGCATAGTGACTGATGTGTCCTACTTCTAATGCCACGAATCGTTTGACTCATTTCTAATAGTGTTACCGGAGTACTGTTGCCTTGTGGTCTTGACTTGGTCTCGGATTAGGGTGGACTTGACTACAACACCAACCCCTACTATCTACTGTTTTTATGACAAAAACAACTACTGATAGACTCAAAATGGCCGCTCAGGAACATAGGATGACTACATAGGGAAACAAAATGACTGCAAGACAGAAATCACCCACAGAGGTGTAGTGACTGATTGGATGATTAGGGGACAAAATCTACCCTTTGTGCAAAAATGCATTAAATAATTTATTTGCAGACAAAATAATATTTGAGCCTTCCAAATCAGTCACACTAAATGGATATCTTCCTAGGTTGTAGCCTCTCAAGTACAAAATACCCTCTTTTTATTTAAATATAAGACATTTTAAATTACAAAGACTTTTTAAATGTTTTAAATGTAAAACATTAACAATTTCATTAACATAACAATTTCCACTTGATTTGTTTGACTTAGATTACTGAACATTTAAAAGATAAACATTTAAGTACAATTTTGTACATAACAAGGACTGTGGATTATGTATTATCCTCCATCACATCAAGTAAAAGACACAGGAGACATGATTACATTTATATAAACACTTGTTTTAAGACACACATTAAAAATGTGAACCTATCTTTTATTGCAAGGTATAAGGTTAGTTATGTGCCGAGCACAAAAAGTCATCTTACTTGACTTTGTACTGTAACACATGACTGAGAGATAATATAAAACATGCTACTGTAAAGATAAAAAACCTCTGATGGAAATAATGATTAATGTTTCACACTTAAAAACTGTAGTTATAATTTTAGTAATTGTAATTATTTTATTCCCAATAACCTGTTGAGGTCCCCGTCAGGTGATGCCTAACCTATTTACCCCAAACTGAAACACATGAAAGAAACATGGAGCTACAGCTGAGCAGGGCGGGGTAGTGCGCATGCGCGGTGCTTCTTTGTGGCCCTTGTCTCCTTGCTGCTTGTCTGGTCTTCAGGGACCTATTCCAGCAGTAAATCCAAGGATAGCGGTGTCAGGCAAAGATATAAGTAGTCGTTTAAAATTATTTGTTAGGCTGCATTGCCCGACTGTCGATATAAATTGTAAGACAGGCACAGATCGCCCAGGGCGTCGACTGGCTAAAGCAGCAGAGCATCCATTCCTCCTTTCATTGACAACTGAGGTTTTCCAGTGTAGCTAGCTAGCGTTAGCCAGGAGGCAGGGGACAGCTGTATCAGAGGGATCCTCAAAATGTCGGGTTACCAAGGAAAGAAGAACATCCCACGAATTACAGTGAGTATTGTTTAATTACTTGATTTAAAAAAATCACATCTATGCTGCAGTGGTGGTGATATTTAAACGTACCGTGAGCCTCACGATTAGCTAGCCAGCGCTTAGCCGTTGTACTCATAAATTTACACTGACGCTGTCATCAGCAGCAATCCTGCTCCAGCTCCGCATACTGAAAGGCAGTGTGGGATGAACTCTGGTAACCAGAAAGTGGGTTTGCAGCAGGCAGTCCTGACAATTCCTCATGTGGAGCTGGGGGAGTATTTTTTATTCTGTTTAATGATCGCTTAATGAGAGTTTGGCTGAGGCAGCTCCTCTTCAGCCATAACGACAGCTCTCCTCCTCAGTCTCCCTGTCAGCATCCTCAGCTTTTGGGGTGTAGCTAACAGGTTCACCAGGTTCCTTCACTGTTATCATATCACCTTTCATCCCGCAGCCCATATCGCCTGCGTTTTTCAGTGATCTGTCTGTGTCTCTCTCTCTCTCTATTTTAATTTGTAGTTATTTTCGTTGGGGGCGGGGGGCGGGGGGGTTGCTTTGTCCAAAAATTGTGTAATGCAGCAGCTTGGCTTTTAAAGAAAATATTTTGTGAAATGAGGATTTGACAATTTAATGTTTTATTCGCAGCATGGTGGTACTGCAGTGAGTACAGTAATAAGGACCTACAGTGGGGATGCCGCAGTAGTTCTAAGAAGTAAAACCTCTTTTGTAAAGTAGGTCATTGGACAGCACCCATCCAAGCTTTCACCATGCTGCTGTTTTAGACAAAATACTTATATAATAACTCTATAATACTTATAGACAGCAACTGCTTTACGTGTGGTCATTTTAAAATACTGAAATATAAATACTGTCTTGAGAAAAGTACTGTCTCAGTGTCAGGCTCTGTTTTGTACAGACACATCTAGGTAGCTGTTGAGTCTTTCTCACAGGTCGAGGCAGGGTTATTCCAGACATCCCAGACACAACATGCAGACAGCACTAACTCTGCTGCAGTCCCCCCAGGCCTTCACACAGACACCGTCAGAAAGCCATTAGTTTGTAAAAAAAAAAATAAAGCAGATAGCTTGATTCTGCAAAGCACCAAAATTAGGTCCCTACATACTATCACTGCTAAGGATAAGTTAGTAATGACTGCTTCCAGTGCTGCATTGATCTAATAATGATGATAATGTTATTTAATTAACTAAGAGGACTGTAGTGATGGACACGTTTCAAGTTCCAAGCAGCCCTCGAAGATGCCATGTTTGACTTTGTGTGAGGTGATGGGCTTCTTTTTTTTTTTTTACATTTGATAGACTAAATGATAAAGTGATTACTTGAAAAAGTAGTTTCCATATTAATGTATACAACCACTGTTAGGACACAGGTTACATAACGTGGACACAGGCACCACTTGTGTATCTAAGGCTTTCCCTCCTTACATGTTGACCCAGCTGAGTGTTTCCTGCTGTCAGGTTTGCAGTAAATCACCTTTGTCTTCATTAACTTTTCCTACTGTCCTCAGAGACCTGGGAAGACTGTAGGAGAAGTAGGTCAGACTAGTTCACTCTCCTTTCAGCTTATACAGGTGGTGCTAATTGTACAACTCAAAGTGTTTCTTGCTCTTACTCACAAACCCTCAAGCTGTTCTTTCTATTCAAATAAAAACAATTTCTATATTGAATTGGTCATATTTACTCCTGAGTCATAGAACAAACCATTAGCTTCTGGTGTTAAAAAAACTACAAGATGATTTCTTGTGCTTCTACTCTACTCTGATGTTAAATGCTGTCTCTTCATTTCAGAGTGACCGTCTCCTCATCAAAGGAGCCAAGATTGTGAACGATGATCAGTCATTCCTAGCTGACATTTACATGGAGGATGGAGTCATCAAGTAAGTTTAATTGATATATTTAACTCAGGAAAGAAACAATGACAAATGCAAGAACAATATGATTTTTCTTCTATATCTAGAAGAGGGTCATACACACGAAAATCTAGATTGTCTAAGTGATGTTTCTTTATTAATATTCCTTGGTTTAACTTTTCTTCATCTTCTTCAGGCAAATTGGAGACAACCTCATTGTTCCTGGGGGAGTTAAGATCATAGAGGCTCATGGGAGAATGGTGATGCCCGGCGGTATTGACGTGCACACCCGTTTCCAGAAACCTGACCTAGGCATGGTGGCGGCAGATGACTTCTACCAGGGCACCCGTGCAGCCCTGGCTGGAGGGACAACCACAATAAGTGTGTATTATAAAAAAGAGATTTCCACATGTTTTCAACCAGTTTAAAGGCACAGTAATCCTGTTGCGGGGATTACAACAACGCAGATGTACATTTTGTTAAGCATATGATTTAATTACGCAGTTTGCTTATGCACATTAAATCCAACCTGTTTGTTTGTGTTTTGTAGTTGACCACGTGGTGCCCGAGCCTGGCATCAGCCTTGTTGCTGCTTTCAAACAGTGGAGGGAGTGGGCTGATAGCAAATCCTGCTGTGACTATTCTCTGCATGTGGACATTACTGAGTGGAACAAAGGCACTCAGGAAGATATGGAAACCCTGGTGAAGGATCACGGTATGTGGTTAACAGCACAGAGCTTCGTATAGTTTATAATCACTGACTTACAAAAACTTTAAATGCATTTGTAAAAAAAAAAGTTTAAATTTTAAGTAAATTTGCAAAAATCTCTAAAGGTTTTTGGTTGGTGAGTGAAGACCGATGAGCAGATTTATCCATTTACAGTTTATCTACAACACACTAAAGTGTCTAAAACATTAAAAACAAGGGGTTTAAATATTTCTGAAGCCACTTTTCCTCCCACCTTTACTGCTTATCTATAATGTTTCAATATAAAGTTTTTCTCTAATACTGCATGAGGAAAGATCAACAACTTTCCCATGATTGGAAGAAAAATGTAACTGAGGAGAAACATGATATTTGTCCTTTGTGATTTATATCCTATTTATTTTACTTTTCTTCTTCGCTCTGGGTTTTTCCCTCTTTTGCTCTCTTTATTCCACCTTTGGCTGTTTTCTCTCATAAGTTTTCTATCTTCAGGTGTCAACTCTTTCCTGGTCTATTTGGCTTATAAGGATCTTTTCCAACTTTCTGACTCTCAGGTATGCTCTGCTTTTGGTCCGTGTTAGTGGGATCTTTGCTTAGTTTTGTGTCCCAGCATATGTTTTTGGCGTGGACACATTTTGACCTGTGAGCAATGTGTGTTTTTTTTTTTTTTTAGATCTACGAGGTGTTCAGTGTCATCAGAGATCTTGGAGCCATTGCACAGGTGCATGCTGAGAATGGAGACATCATTGCAGAGGTAATAGAACTACTGCTCAAATTGGTCAAGTCTGAGCTGTAAGCTGTTGTTTCTGGTTTTGATCAAAATTTTCTTGTGTGGATGTTTTAGGAGCAGCAACGTATTCTAGAGCTGGGGATCACTGGCCCTGAAGGGCACGTGCTTAGCCGCCCAGAGGAGGTAAGCTGCAGGACGTAGATAGATGGGTTTGTAGATAGGTTTTAAATCAGCTTTTCAAAGAATAAACAGAACCGTTCAGATATGAGATTTTTTTTTTGTTTGTGATGATGACTTTCTGCGTTCGCAGGTGGAGGCCGAGGCAGTCAATCGTGCCATCACCATAGCCAATCAGACCAACTGTCCGCTCTACATCACCAAGGTGATGAGTAAGAGTGCTGCTGATGTAATTGCCCTTGCCAGGAAAAGGGGTAAAAATATACACTTTTATCTTTTCTATTTTGTCAATACACTGTACTTTTCTACTTTGTACTGACTCCACCCTGTCTGCTCTCATAGGTGCTGTAGTTTATGGAGAGCCCATATCTGCCAGCTTGGGCACAGACGGTACCCATTACTGGAGCAAGAATTGGGCTAAGGCAGCAGCCTATGTCACTTCACCACCACTCAGCCCTGATCCCACCACCCCTGACTACCTCAATTCTCTGTTGTCATGGTAGGTGCTTGTTGGCAGGACCCAAAGATGTCTGGAACACAATTTGATGTGTTGCTGCTGTGTGTTGCAGGATAATTGCAGTCATTGCACATATAGGGTTAGGGTTAGCTTATCTTTAGTTTTCTTGTTTTCTTTTTGGCCTAGTGGGGACTTGCAGGTGACTGGTAGTGCTCACTGCACCTTCCTGACTTCTCAGCGAGCAGTAGGCAAAGATAACTTCACCCAAATCCCAGAGGGAACCAATGGCACTGAGGAGAGGATGTCCCTAATCTGGGACAAATGTGTGGTGAGCTTGATATGATATGAACCACTCTTTTACACAATCCAAACACTCCGACTATTGTAAACCTTTAAGTATGTTTTGATAATGATATGGGATTTGTCCCAAAAGGTGACTGGCAAGATGGACGAGAACCAGTTTGTGGCAGTCACTAGCACAAACGCAGCCAAGATCTTCAACGTGTACCCCCGCAAGGGCCGCATTGCTGTGGGGTCTGATGCCGACCTCGTGCTGTGGGACCCAGATGTCACTAAGATCATCTCAGCTAAGAGCCACAACCTGGTCAGCTGGTTACTTTCCCTGTTTTATATGTGTCATAGACATGTGAAGAACTAATTCTGAAAGGTGATTTTGTATGTTTTTGTATGGAATTCCATCAACTCAGAGCTCAAATCTGTCATTCCTAGGCTGTGGAGTATAACATCTTTGAGGGCACAGAAGTGCGAGGAGGACCTCTGGTGGTGATCAGCCAGGGCAAGATTGTGTTGGAGGACGGCACCCTTCACACCACTGAAGGCTCTGGGCGCTACATCAGCCGCAAACCCTTCCCTGATAACGTGTACAAGAGAATAAAGGCTCGCAGCAGGGTGAGTCCTAATTGTAGGCATTTGCACCTTTGCACAGACACATGGAGAAACACAGTTCTTTTAATAAAGGAAGCAGATGAAGATCACAGCTTGTGGTCTGATATCTAAAAATGTATTTTTAGCTCACAGAGCTGCGAGGAGTCCCCAGGGGCCTGTATGATGGACCGGTGTGTGAAGTGACTGTGACTCCCAAGGTGATGTCCACAGTCTCCTCAGTGAAGACTTCACCTGCCAAGCAGCAGCAGCAGCAGCAGCAACAGCAACAGCAGTTTACTCACCAGCCTGTGCGCAACCTTCACCAGTCTGGCTTCAGCCTGTCAGGTGAGTGAATTTCATTCCTAACACTTGGCCTCCTTTGCAACTAGATGTTTAAGTTATACTGTATAGTTATATATTGTATATACTTTTTTTTTAGGTGCCCAAATTGATGATAATGTTCCTCGTCGCACCACTCAGCGCATTGTGGCTCCCCCTGGTGGAAAAGCCAACATCACCAGCCTGGGCTAATCTCTTTTCTCAACTGAGCCAGAGTGCAGGGCAGCAGGGGACCAGGGGCCACTCTTACTACCGTCACATCGTGTCTGTTCACCTCTGACTACCCACCATACCCCACACAAAAGCACTCCATCCATTCCTATACACACCATCACTACGTCACCTCATGCGGAAAAAAAAAGCACTATTCCATTTTGCTTCACCTTTCCTGCACTCTTCCATTGTTGATAAAGGATCAAGTGAATTGAGGCAGTTTTTTTCTTTTGCTGTTTTTAAGCCCAGTTTGACTGTTGGTGAAAATAATTTGTTTACATTTTTGTATAATTTTTGCTGTTCATGGTTGAGCTGTTTAGTTGCCCTGGGGGGGGGGATAGTTGACAGATAACTGAAAAGCGGTCAGTCTCACGAGTGGGCATTTTAGAAATGAGTAATGTTTACATTTTTCATCTTGCGCTGTTAATTTCTTAGATATTAGTTAGAGGAGCCTCCACTGTCCCGTGTTGTAACACTGTTAAACTGTAACATTGCTGTTTTAGTACATAATAGTTGTTACACTGATAAAAGGAAGATTAGACATCTCATAGCACCTTTTGATTTTATGTCAAGTTTGCAGTATTTGATTTTTGCATTGGTATTGTGTGCAGCTGCACAACTTCCCTTGGTCTTCCCGTTTGTGTTACAGTTGCACTTTTTTTTTAATTGATGTTTTATGTTCTTAATGAGTCATTCTGAAAAGCACTGACTGCACTGAAAGGAAAAGAAAGGGTATTTGTGGGGCTAAACCACATTCAACTTCACCCTGAAACGGGTCTTTTTTGAGTGAGGAAATATTTCCCTCATTTTGTCTTTTTTTTTTTTTCCTCATGTTTGTTAAAAGGTTGTCAGGGAGACAAACTTCCAGTGGTGTATATTGTTCAGGACACATTCTTCGGAGACGCTAGACGGGGAGGTTTGCTGACAACCTCTCTGCGCCTGGTGCTATATGACCGTTGCTGTATATGTGCTGTTGTGTGAGCATTGTAATAATAGCAGCCAGGGTAGAGTCACCAGTTACCCAGCTTTGAGAGAATTTGTGTTGCACCTGTAACAATCCCAATGGTAAAACTGTGTGTGAGCTTGCAACTTTTTCTTTGTGTTGAATTTGTATGTGTGTTTTTAGAATATTTGTTGGATTGAAGTACTTGCCTGCCTGTTCTGTAAGATATTGATAGCACACTGTATCTATGAAGGCTCTTTAAAGAAGTGGAACCATGATTTTCGAGACCTGATGACAATTGCTACAGTATGTATATGAAATCCCTCACAGTGTGCTGATGATGTGTCCACTGTTCTTGGTGTTAGTGTTGTGAACGAACTATCAGATCTCCAGTTCTTTTTCTCTTACCCCTCTGCTTGTCCAACTTTGCTGACCACAGATTCACATGAGGTAGTAATTATAATATTCACCAAATCACCACAGGTTGTCAGTTGTGCAGCACTGTACAGCCACACCATGAAACGCTGGATTATTTCTTCCTCATTGCCTTGTCAAGTGTAGATTTTGTATGCAACGTTATAATGTGAAGTTATTTACATGTGAGGAAGTTTCAAGGTTATGGTATTTGAATTGTAATGTCGAGCACTGTCGTTGACCCTCTCCTAACAAGTGTGATACTCTCTCAGTCATGTATGTTTTGTAGGCTACCAGGGTTTTGGGGGGAAACCATCGGTCCTGTCAGCATTTGACCCTATCTGTGTTGACCAGTGGATTAAAATGATAAAAATGAAACGTATGGCACCGACTTTTTTTTTTATATACATCAACAAATGAATCAGATAAAACTTGGACAGTTGACTTTATAATTGTGACTATTTCTGGAACTTGGGGAAATGTGTTGAGTTTATAAACAGTTTACATTTTTTATAAAAGATAAACTAAGCTAAACTTTTGGGGAAGTTTCTCTATGCTAATTTTAAATCTAATCTAGTTTATGTTGTGTACACGCAAACAATATTTTGTGTCATCGCAACTAGTTTGGAGTCTACATGACTAAAGGCTACATGATAAACCTGATGAAGTGTAAACTGTACATTTCAGGCACATACACTGATAGTGAACATTTCACTTGAAACAGGAGGCATATTGTGTCCTTCTAAATTATAAACAAGTATATATTTTGTAGTAGTAGTAGTTAATATGGGTCTTTTTACTCAGATAAAGGAAGTTTATTTTTCTTCAACTCCTGATTAAAACAGTAGCTTAATCTCACATAAGCAATATATTGGAATTAATTAATTAGAAATGTGCCAACAGAGCATTGTCTGCAGTGTTTTTTATAATTACTTGCAATATACACAACTCTTAACCAGATATATGTAAAATGACGATTGGCTTATAAATATCCCTAAGTACTGAATTTTTTTTTTTTAATTTTTATGTCAAATTTGGCAAAAAATTATTTTGTTGATACACATCACATCCTGGCGGAGTAAATGCAGAGAGACTGCGAGTCACTAGGTGGAGGCACAGATTCGTGACGCACGGCATCAGCTTCAGGGAAGCGTTTTGTTGTTCCAGCTCCTTAGACACTTCACCCACAGGGATGCTTAAACTGAGCAAGAGAACGGCTACGTCACAGTGAATGCACACATCAACGCCAGTGGAGCTGGAGTGAAGCCCCCCTACGGCTGCTTGACAGATGTCCAATTATGACTCAACATGATGAGTGCACTGATTAAACTAAAGAGGGGGAATCCTATAATATCAACATCTTCACTGCTGGATGATAACTTTAGAAAGAAAAAAAAAAGCATCAGGATGGCTTTACACAGCTAAACCCTCTTGGGAGAAGTGTGCAAACATGAGTCACCAGCAGCTCTCACTGTACTTTCAATCCGCTGGGACACAGACAGCTACAGCTATTACAAGACCACAATCCCTCTCTGGATTGATCTGTCATCGCTACACTATCATCATGAACTTTAATTTCTGTACAGGCATTCATGGCTAAATTAATTTCTCTTTGAAATCAATCAGTGTGGGCTTAATAGTTAGAAAATGCAAAGTAAAAGAACACTGAGAAATGTATTATTATTGATCATTTCAGCACAGATACATAACATTAGGCAGCTGGATAAAACTGGGCAGTGCCGATAAAACACCGACCAGTCTATATCCATCTCATGCAAAGCTGCAGGTCTAATTATGGTATTAATTACAGCTACTGCATTTGGAGGATAATATCTTTAGAAAGCATGACACACAGGTATTTGTTGGCTGAGCTTTTGTTCATAATCCCACCGCTCTCCATAGAAACAGACAATAGAAGAAGAGGTGAAGTAGGTTATCTCTACCATCTGCAGTTTATCGCTGAGGCCGGTAGCTCTTCTCCTAATGGCATCTGTGCAGAGATGGTGTGATTTACAGGTTCACAGAAATGCCAGTCAATGACAGCGCGGTCACAGACAAGCACTCTCACTGCATTGCCGGTGTCCTTCCCCTGTGGGAAAGCTGTCGACTCCGCTTCTACGACTGAACTTAACGCGCAGAGGGGGCTGTTGGCTTAACGATGCATCTTTTCCCCTCTCAAACTCACCAAGGGACAACATCTTGGTTCTTCAGAAGGAGTAGCCAGGAGAAAGTAAATCAATACGTTTTTCAGAGGTTGTCCTCTTGCCCTTTGATGCTTCTGCATGAACAGAGAAACACTTTGCAGTCTTGAACACACTATTTTGCACCTTTGCACTGGTTAACAGCACTCATGCTTCCATGCAGAAGATCTTTAAAAGGCTGTGTGCTTTCTATGAGGATGGGAACTAAAAAAGACCGAAACACAAGGAGTACGGCCTGAGAGAAAAATGTCTGAGGCTGTGTATGACTTAGTTTGACATCTAAATCTGGTGGATTTCTTAAGAGGCTTGGGGGCCAGTCAGGATTGAGGTCAGTAACCACAAGGTCAGTTAAAATTCCATGGAAGTATATTAAGGCATCCATCTGGCATCAATTGGAGGTACATACAATTGTGGGAATGTAGACAAGTGAACTACAAGTTTTGAGAGGCTATTTATTTAGTGAATTGACCTAAGAAAAGGAAAGAAACAACAGCAAGAGTCAAAAAATGTCCCTTGTTAGGAATATGTCATACAAATTTATTATAATGTGACATGAAAGTTTGCAAGGTCTCTTAGTTTTTACTGTGTACAGAGCAGTACACAAACAACAGTTTGACAACAGGAAGAGCATTAGACAAAGCAAGCACCAGTGACTGGCTTTTTCTTAATATTTGGTGAAATCATGCAACATATAAAACTTTCTTATTTACATTCTTACACATTTGAATTCATCTTCCATAATACAAAATATGTAAACATGTAGAAATCTGCTGGTCTCGAGGAAACAATTTCACTGTTTTTCTACAATACGGATCTTCCCATTTTTTCATCTGGTCCACCTCAGGGGACTCCTTACGGGATCTTTTTTCACACTTTCAAAATTTGAAAGACATTCCCTTTATTCTCACGATGAAAGAAACATATAACAAATCTCCCAGTCAGAATTTTGTGGTAGTTTTTGTTCTGAAAGTTAACAAGCCATCATCTTTGAGGGGTATATAGCCTGTGACAGTTCTTTGAACAACAACAACCTTGTGTCCAGAAAAAAAAAACACAGAACAATAACATTAAAGCCAAAATATTTTGAATTTAAATTTCAAAGCAGCCAGCATTATAACACATCTCATCCATTGTTATATGTTAACAGGGTAAGAGGAAATACATTCTCATCCGTGACCCTGACTGGGGAGTCATGACTAATGGATGAAGGATTACAGTGGTTATACAGGCTCTCCTTTTTCCGACAGGGACAGTTGGTGGATTTTTATGGTGGGAAGATTTCTGACAGGAGGGGGTTGGGCACAGTCTGACTCCTGCGGGGGAGTGGCACCAGTGAGGATACAGCAGCAGGTCCGGCGGAAACTTTTACTGCAGAGTTTGGCTACTTTAGCCCTGTGCATCTCAGCCGGTCCAGATCCATTTGTGGGGCCTGTAGAAAAGACCCTCCACTCCCTGCTGTCCCTGGAGGATGGAGTTCTGGATAGAGCCATAGAAGAGGAAGGGCTGAGGCGACAGGGAACCCCCCTGTTGTCCAGACCCAGTGTGAGGGGCTGGTTGTGACCATGAGTTTGACTGTGACCTGCGCTCAGGTGGTGATGGTGTGGTCTGGGAGTCATTCTCAAACAGTGAACCCCGAGTAAACTCTGGAAAGCTTTCTTAAACTCTTGGTTGGAGCATGGGTAGATGATGGGATTAATGCAGCTGTTGAAGTAACCGAGCCAGAAGGTGATCTTGAACACAGTGTCCGAAGGTCTGTATGCGGGAAACATGGAGCCTGTGAGGGACATTAGACACACAAGGTGAATTAATGTTACAGTAATAAAGAGCAACAAAATCCAAACAGATTGTCTGAAACAGTTTGTTTGACCTGTCAGAAAGTACGATTCTGCGCTCATGCTATAGTGCTCCATAAGGCTCAACAGGGATTTGAGGTAAATGGCAACATCACAATGCTATCATACACAGTGAAAAAGCTAACATGCTGCATGTTTAGCAGGTGATACCAAGTTTGAATCTTAGTTTAGCATATAAGCACGCTAACAATCAGTAATTTGCATTAAACACAAAGTACCTGTCAGGCTGCTGGGACTCTCATTACTTTGTCTGTCGCTAAAGAGAAATCTACATATCATCACCAAGATTTGTTCTATAGGGAAAATGGATGTAAAACAGTTATGACAATCCATCCATCAGTTAATGAGATGTTTTTGTCTGAAGGAGTGAGCTGATCGACTTATCAACATTGCCATCCCACAAGCTGTGTCTCTTAACATGGCTTAAAAATCACTTTTTATTAGCGCTCCAGTTATGTGCTCTGTGTAAACACATCAATCTTTGATGGAATGGCTATTAAACACAATCTGAGGCTACTAAGAGAAAACATTGCCCCTCTCATTTACTGTACATCCACTTGAGACAATTTATTTTCGATAGTTTTTTTTTCCATTATCCAAAAAAAAAGCTCTCCCCACTTGCCACTAAGGTTAAGGATTTCAGTGAAATTACCATCATAAATTGGAGCTCTCAGTCACAGGAGAGAGTGAGTGGGATCCTTAATGAATAAGCAGAGAAAATGGCTTTACAGGTACATTACATGCAGGCCTGTTTGTCACTGTAAATGTAGGTGACTCTTCACATATCCTGTGGCTGCCAGAGAAACATTAAAATAATTAAATGTCTGACTTCTTGTGTGGCTGCAATATATCTATCTGTCATCTATCTTCAGAGGTAGAAGGGGAGAAGCTGTCTTGTGAAATGCTTTATTGGGCAAGCTGTTGCAGACAGTTAAACGTGGGCTTTTGAAAAATGAGCTTGTGGTGTAGAGACGGACAGAAAGCAGAGCTGGAGAGAATTTGAGAGCAAATTATTTTGTGCCTGCCTGGCTGTACAGCTCACACATTTAAGACCAGCTGTAAAGAAAAGAACAATTCTATCGGTACGTGTAAGTGTAAACAGAAAAGTATTGCGACTATTAGAGAAATATTTTCTTAACAGAAATTCAACAAAGCATCGTTTGCAAAACTGCAATTTCTGTAATGTTCACTGCAATTAAACTAAAACTGCTGACAAAGTAATATTACTTTCTACACAATCTCTCAGATAACAAAGTTATCAGATACAAGTCAACAAAATGGTGCATTCTAAGACAGATGTGTTAACAGTAACGTGTGAAATATGAGTTTCAGTGTTACAGATATAAAAGCATCCTTAAATCTAGTTTTTCAATTTTAACTTTAAAGCAAATTAAACACTGTTTATCCCCAAAAAATGCTGTTCAGTGGCAGCTGGACTTGCTTTAAGTTCTTGAAGACATTTCACGCCCCATCCATCCATCCATCCATCCATCCCACTGAAAAGCATTTTTTGGGATAAATATTGGTATTTGTTTTTGTCATCTTTCTGGCCAACTGATGAATGTAACTGTTTTTCACTCTTTTTCTAGGTCTGTCTTGGTTTCCATCATCTCCTGGCTCACAACACCTACGTAGCTTTTTAGCTGCTAAATACTTCACCTTGGTCACAGGTTACTTGTACAACTGTGTTTTTAGTGCATTCAGACAAGTCTGAAGGGACAGTAAACAATAATCTGATAGACAGGTTGCCAAGATGCCCTCAAGTGTTTTTCTGAGTTTGAATTAAACTTTATTTTGAGCAAATTGAGAATGTGTGTTTGCTATAAACGTTACGTCCATGACTAATATCTTTCACATTATGACCTATTGTTTATATAAAGATGTTGCTTAGTGTGTCTTTAAAGAGGAATTTAACTCCAGTGTAATGGAAAAGGTGTATGCCATGACATCACTGTCAAAGGTGTGGTCAAAAGTGCAACAGAGCACACTTCTAAAAATACCCAACCACAGCCAGACTTGAAACTTTTACCTAGATACACTGAAACACTGCTTTTTTGGCCTGACATGAAGTTATTTATTTTGGTACATTCCTTTAATAGATAGTAATGGACAAACAATTACAGTGCCCAGCACAAAAATATGTACAATGTATTTACACAGAGCCCCACAACTCACTCAGATTTGGTTTTTGACATGCCCAAATTCCCACAATATATTTTTCCCTTTGACAAAATAATGTTTACTCCAATAAAAGATCTCTTACAATCATGACTTATGTGGCGCTACACATCAAAACAAAATCATTGCTCAGTGATTCACTGCTAAATCTATCATTGTCCACAGACTTATGTGGCAGCGGTATGCAGCCTGACGCCAGCATCAGTAGGGGAGCATTGTTTAACTGAGGCTTTTCTTTATTTCCCAGTCCAGAAAGTACTCAACCGAATAGTAGCAGCTATATTTATAAGCATGAGAGCATGGAAGAAATACAAACCCTGAGGGATTTGTGAGGGTTTTTGCCATATCTCATATCTACTTGGCTTAGATTTCCTTTGCACATTCCCTCTATATTGACACCAGCACATATAGTGCATGCATGACTGGCAAGCTGTGTGATTCCCCTTCAAGCTTATCTTCATCAAGCCCAGTGTTCTTGAAGGGAGCCTCATATAAGGTTTGACGCTGATGTGATGGCTTGATCTATCATTCCTGAACTGGCTTGACACTTCATTCAAGGGTCAGTGTTTGAAATATACTGTATAATTCTGTGCTTTTGTTTACAGACTGGATTGCACTGGAGGCTGTCAGAGATTTGAAAGATTTATTGAGCCTATTTATAGAGTGTCTACCTGGATGAGTGAAATCATTTACTGTGACGTTTTAAAGACAACAAGGCTTGTCTGTAAATTCATTGTGCTCCCAGACAGTGGAACAATTCAGTTAACATTTTCATGTATTAACAATCCGCAACCACTTAAAAGCTTGGCAGCAGCATGATTCGACGACTGGGCCTGTAATTAATGTAGATGTTAAATAGCTTTCTAATAGCGGTCTGACTCATATGTGCAGGTGATCGAATATATGAGACTGTTTTAAAATTTTGAAATATTATGAGCAACTGTCCTTTGTATCGTCGTTATGGACGTTTGGGGAAATATGTGGATATTTGTTACCTGGAATTAGCTTAGCATAACGACTGGAAACAGGGGGAAAGAACTAGTCAATGATTTAATTTGTGAGCTTTACAGGTGGCACAGCCAGGCTTCCTGTTTTTCCTTTTTCCAATCTTTATGCTAAGCTATGGTAACCATCTGCTGGTTAAAGCTTCATTTACTGTACAGACACAGTATTATCAATTGTTACACATACGTCTCAGATAGAAAGCAAACAAGTGTTTTTCCTAATATGTCAAGTTGCTCGTTTAACGTTTATCACATAAACAAATGCAGTGTAGGCTGAATAAATTGTTAAGCTTGTATGTTATACTGAATTAGGCCTTATGAACATACTCACATGAACGAGACAGTACTCACCGATGGGTAGCACCAGGAAAAAGGGCAGCCAGCACAACACGAAACAGCCAACCACAATGCCCAAAGTCTTGGCGGCCTTCTTCTCACGTGAGAACTTGAGCAGCCGCAGGGCGAAATGTGTGCGGCTGCGAAGGGCCTCATCCTCTGATATAGCTGTGTTCCCTCTGTGCATCCTGAGTATCACCTGCTCTGAATCTGACTTGTCTGTCTTGTGGCCCTCCCTCAACCCCTGGCTCTCCCTGTAAGCTACCACATAAACCCGACAGTACATGGCTAGTATGATGGCCAGAGGAAGGTAGAAGGAGCACACAGCAGAGAAGATAGCATATCCTGGCTCCTCTGTTATCTTGCAGATGGACTCATCCTCTGGTGCTGGCTCTTTCCAGCCAAACAAAGGTCCGACAGATATGACGATCGACAGCACCCACAGTAGCATCACTGCAAACAGAGCCCTGCGTTTTGTCATTATAGCTGGGTAACGCAGAGGGTAACTGACTCCAATGTAGCGGTCCACAGAGATCACACAGAGACTCATAATGGAGGCAGTGCAGCAGAGCACGTCCACAGCTGCCCAAACATTACAGAAGACCCTTCCAAACACCCAGCGATCCAGGATCTCAAAAATGGCAGAAAAGGGTAGTACGGTGGAGCTGAGCAGTAAGTCTGCCACTGCCAGATTAACTATAAAATAATGTGTGACTGTCCTCAAGTGTCGATGACACACCACCGAGAGGATTACCAGGATGTTTCCCACAACTCCAAAAACAATGAAGACACCAAGAATCACTCCCAAAACCACAGTCTTGACCACGTTGAGCTCTGGGACTATGACCTGGCTGCAGTTGGAACAGTTCTGTATCAGAGGAGCTGGGGTCATATTGTCCAGCACAGGAACCATCTACTCCAATACTAAGCTGAGGCTTGACACTGTCCTGTACAGGTAGACTGAAACACACACCTACATAAGTTCACTACAGGAGAAAAGGACATTAGGGCATTGTCATAAATGCCATTAGAGTAATGATCACATTAAGTCTGTCTTGTCAAAACATAATTTGAATGATAATGCCTCTGGCAAATGAGCCATTATGTTGGCAATGCATCAAGAAAAATAAAACTACAGGATGCATGCAGAAACACTGAGAGGGAAATATAATGCAGACGAAACCTACTGTGGGGAAATCTGGTAATCCATCTTGAAAATGCTGCTGATGTTGGAACTGGCTGTTATTACGCAGCTGGTACAAAACACTTTTAGCAATGCATCATAAATAGGAGAGACAGATGGGTGTACACACCTACAAAAATCTTCACATGTTCTCAGAATCAAAAAATTCTGCTTCATTATCTCAGAAACTGGAGTGAGAAACCACTTATTCTGGGTAGGATGATTGGGGATAGTAGTGGTCAGCGTCCAGGTTCTTCTTGTTGATCACAGGGGGCAATTTCAGCTTGAACACAAAATGTAGGATTCAGCAACAGCATCCAGGGCTCTTGAAAAGAGAGATAGAATACTCTGAATACTCTCTAATCACATACAGAAAAGAACAAATGCATTCATCCTTGTTCTTTGTATTGTTTCATTTTTGCAGTTTCTCTTTTCTGTTTCCATGTTACCGCAGCTCAGATCTATCAAGCCTGTGGGTGAAAGACAATGTCTGAGCCCCAGTTGCTGTCAGATCAATGTGACCACAACCTCGTCTTTCGCTTATCGACCAAACAGAACGTGAGGTTCACGAATAAAGGAACCAATATCAGGACTGACCAGTTGCCTGGTTCGCCAAATCATCTGGAGAACATCACACAATTAAAAACGCTAGATGGCACTGATCCAAACCGAGACCTAAAATGGATTTTATAGCCGTTTCGTGGTGCCAGTATAATCTTTAAGTATCCAGCACCAAAATAACCCTGACCTCACTCTTAATCCCACCTCCAGACAAATCAATATGCCACTGAGGTTAAACCAATACAATGTTACAGTCAGACATTAATTGAAACGTGTGCATTGCTGTATTTATATTGAGCGGTTTTAAAGAATTCAGCAGGTCGATGTTCAGTTCGGTTCAACAGGTGATTAGTTTAGTTTTGGCCACAGGTTTTTAAAAAAGGTTAAAAATGTAAAAAAGAAATAAAGAGAACAAAACATTAAAAAAACAAAAATTGTTTTTTGTGTACTTACATTATGACTAAATACAGATTCTTAAAAGGTGCTAGTAGATCTGCTTTCAGTCTTTCTGCTGAACTCTGAACAAATGTGCAAAGGGGCGACCGTGATGACCACAGTAGGTAGGGCTGTCGGCATTAGTCTACAAACACCAAGATTGGTGGTTTGCTTCCTGCTTCCTGCTGAATCACTCCATCTAACTTTGATCCACTGAATTGAAATCATTTTTAATATTCTGTTGACTTCAGAACAATATCTTACAATGTCATACCATGCAAACTGTAACATTTTGACAGATGTGAAATTAATCTTGTCTGTGCAGATTACTGACATTTGTAAAGTGGATGTTCCTTAAACTAAACGTAGATTAGATGGGACTAGAAAAAGTAGTGCCGCCGTGCTGGCGATTTTCGGATTTTGTTAAGCTGCTTTATTTGAGACTAAATTAAAAGTTCATCTGAGTTGTCCTCTTTTCTACTGAGTGTGTTTCTTATCCATCTATCTATCTATCCATCTATCTATCTATCTATCTATCTATCTATCTATCTATCTATCTATCTATCTATCTATCTATCT
>JAUYWH010000027.1:7384764-7413065 GCA_034779795.1 Ctenopoma multispine | reverse complement strand
TCTATCTATCTATCTATCTATCTATCTATCTATCTATCTATCTATCTATCTATCTATCTATCTATCTATCTATACCTGTCTATCAGTTCTTCTGTTTCAGCAGCTTCTTCCTCCGAACAAAGCAGGGGTCAAACATGCTTACAAAAACAGACGAAGCAAAGACAATGGTGAGGGTGAAGGTATTATTGCAGAGTCCTTAGCCCCCTCCTTCCCTTCACTGCTCCTTGCTACACTATTAACCACCAGATGACCTTTTCCTCTGCGCCCCACAAACCTGTGCTCCACACAGGATGTACAGCTGTTTAACATGTTTGATGGAGTGTTATGTCTCAGGTTAGCTCCTGTCCTGACATACGAGGCAAAACCTGGACTCAGCAGCCATTATAATGCAGCACCTGCCAACTTCTCCCACCCACTCAAGTACAGGAAGGAGGTACAGAGCTACTGTCTATAAAGTAATTATGAAAGTAAGAGTCACATTTTTTTTCCACAGCAGGAGAACATTACAGCACCATCAATTTCTGTAGAAAAAATTAAGTTACCTCAGCATAAAATATGATGCGTCTCTGCTGCATCATTGTGTGGTACTGTGTTTTTAAAAAAAGAACTGGAGACAATAAGCTTGATGGATTTCCTGTCACAAAAGTTCTGTGTCACTGACTTGATCCATTTAGTAATGTAAAGGAGTTCCAGGTTCATTTTCTACTACAGCGTTTGGGTGGCAGACGATCTTATCGGTACAAGTAATAAGATGTAGATTTAGCACTTGTGTCTCCTTATTAAGTCCTTCAAGGGTCTGTCTTCCTCTTTTCTTTTATCTTTTTGACATTTTAATCAGAGAAAATTTGCTCAAACTAAGAAGGACATATTTCTTGACGGGGGACCAATTTACTGTGCATGTTAGGAAATTATCCAGGGGGCCAATAAAACATAATACATCATTTGATGAAAAATGTTAATTTGTTCAGCTCGTACCTTAAAAACACAAGCTCTAAACTTAAAACTATTACTTTTTTAAAGACAAGTTTATTTACATTTGGCTCCTGATAAAAGACCTGTTGATATCGCTAAACTGCAGCACGAGTAATGCACACTGGCAATGCTCCTTTACAGCACTGATCTGTTTAATATTCACAGAAAGCATCAGCGGGGGTTGCTCAGTGAGAGAACGCGGTGGAAGGGAGCAGTAGGTTAGATGCCTTGCTCGGGGGCATTTGGTTCACTTTGTTTTTAAAACGTTCTCCTTGTCACACGCATGTTTCACAGTCACAGAATAATCGACAAATACAGTCAAATACAGTCAACGTGTGTTGATGTGGCTGACGTGTGGCTGTGATGTCGAGGACAGGTGGAGGCATGCAGCCTCTGTGTCTACAGTTATTTTAATTGACCTGGAGTTAACATCCATTCTGCCTCTGATGTAATCTCGACCTTCACTGGTATGATGAAGTTATTCCTGAGGCCTCTTGGCAGGATTGTAGGTGATTGTCTTCCTGACACTAAGTTACATCCACCTTAACACATTTACAGAGGCTGAGACTTCTGTGCACTTGTTATGGTCACTTATCAAAGTGGTTTTTGCTGCTTTTATCTATTATATCCTAAGATGGTTTGTGAATAACAATTCACTTCAACAGAACAACATCATATAAATGAACTAACCTATTTATAGATCAGTGCAATCCAGCGTTTTATTTTTAACTGGGAAATCACGGTGAATGGAAATACACTATTTTGGCTACTTCTGCGCAATTTATCATTAGATGACACTTAAATTCTGACAAGTCGTTCGTGTTTTTTAACAAAAACTCCGCTCATTTGGCGAGAAACAAAGGACTATTTCCACCGCCTGCACCGTCAACACGCACAGCAGATAAAGAAGCGCATCAGTTAAGAGAAATAATATATATCAGAGCAATATAAAAACACACTCCAGATGTTTCGATTAAAAGCTTGTAATTAAATTTCCCGGGACTCACCTAACTTTGAGTTTGATTTTCACATCCCGACGGCTTCCCTGAGCCACATTCGTCTGGACGCGGTTGCGATCGCGGACTCGCACCGGGAGACGGAGAAGTGAAAGCCAACTGCGCTCATCACGTCTGCCGGCATAAACGTCCGACCTTCAGGTGCTCCCAGTCTCTTCTCATGATGATGAGTAGCAGATGACTCACTGCTTTTTCTTACGAACCAGTTTCTCCCCTCCGTACGTTCCCGACTTTCACCGCCACCCTCCCACCACCCAACCAACCATCTTCATCCTCATCCTCACATCACCTCACCCTGCTTCAGCATCACTCTCCGTGCGTCATCACGACCAGTCACTGTCTGACCAAAATGACTTTTCATTCAGAAATGTTTGAGAGTGTCGCTGTCAACCTGCAAGAGGACACAATGGGCAGACAAGTGCGTAAGGAGGTACTTCATATAGTGCGACGTCTGAATAACTCTCAGGACAACTGTTTGAGTTTTCTAATGAGTTCAAAACTCATTCTGGCAAGTTTTAGTTTTCTTAGACTCACTTTTAATAAGTTTTGATTTATTGACTGAAATAATGTCCTAAAGTCTTTTGAGATTATCCAATTTTATATATATATATATTTTTTTTTGCTCGATTTTGGTGGTACAGTGGGATTTATTATTTATTTAAATAAAAATCATATTTTGTTATTGGTAACTAACAATTTTACACAATATAGTATAATTTTTGTCAGTAATTAAATTATTTAATTAGTTTAATTTCCTTCTATGACAATATTACTGTACATTTGATCAGCCAAATTAAAAACTATGTCACATTGGAACATATGTACAATGGCTTTGACACAATCCTTATTCTACCACAGGGTATAGAGGATACTGTCTATAGCTCCTTAATAGTTTCATAAAATTGTTCAGTGTCTTCTTCTCTTAAGGATCTCTGTCTTCTGAATATGCTGTATACACACTACCTTTATTCTGTTGCACAACTCAGTCAGTACAGTCTGTACACATTTGTTGGTTCATTTATCTGTCCTTGCAATTTCACCAGGGACTTCAACAATGCCTATGCTTGTACTTAAAAAAAAACTTTTTTTTTTTTCAAATTAAGCTGTGGTGAAGCTTTAAGGAGAAGCAAGTGCTTCACACCCACAAGCACACAGGAATAAGCACAGTGCATAGATATTTTTGGGGCTGGTTCCTTTCTTCTCAGTGTGGACAAATCCTTGGTTCAGCCAGTTGGTTCTTTGTTTTTCCAGCTGGTTCCAGATAGAAATGCATTACCTGCGGCTGGCTCATAGTGTAAGTTAATCTGTGAGGTAAATATTGACCATTTAAAGTACAGCTTCTGAACTCAGTCTGTAAAATGCTAATTTTATCTTATAACACTTTCTCTCTCTCTCTTCCTGCGACTATCTTGGGGGCAAATCTACTTTGTCATGTCAGAAACAAACTCTACAGCACACCTGTGACCACTTTAAAAGTCCATTCACATCAGTAAAATGCACTGAGCCACATAAATATAAATCTCTATTTTGTGTTCCGAATAAACTGATTACTTTACGAAAGCAAATGGAATATCTTTGAAATTGAAAAAAAAAAAAAACAATTTTCACAGCCATTTGAGTTAAAATTATCCTAACATTTACAAAGATTACAGCTCATCATTGCATGCATGCATGACTGCCTTGTACTGACAGCCACGGACCACTCTCAAACTAAGCATTTACCGCAACAACAGACCAATTACCGTGTGACTGCATAAGAATTAAAACCAGGTCAGTGAAACAATCCCAAGCTTTCTCTTTTATTAAAATATATTGCAAAAAATAATTAAGCAGTGATGCTCATATGTTTCTCCCATGGCTTATAGATTTTTGTGTATTTGCATCTTGTTAGGGTGTATAGCCCTATCTAAGACCTGTTGGAAAAGCAATTACCTGTCTGAGCTGCCCATGCAGGGAGGCGGGCTGCTGAGTTTGAAAGATACTGAAATCAATATCTCTGCACTGGAAGAAGTACATCCTATCATGGAGGCAACAAGCCCGAGCCAAGCAGTAATGTTGGCATTTAGAATGACATTCACCTTAACTGCATATAATAATAATAATAATAATAATAATACTAGCAATAATAATAGGGAGTGTATGAGTGTGTTTCTTATTTTGACAAACTCCCCCCAAAAAAAGGCGATAAACACAGACAGCTATCATTATGCTGCAGGGTACTGATTTGTTTGTGCGTCTGTATGTTGCTTTACAAAGAAACTGATAGAAAGTGCTTCCCATTTCACAGGCTAATTCAAAATGTAAACAGCTACTTTATGTGTCTCATTGTAATCGTATTCTCGAGGCCACACTCTCTTATTTTTTTGCATAAATCGAAGGGAAAAAACAGAGTTGACATTGTGAAATAAAGGTGATAGACGCTAATGAAGCTCCTCATGTAGAGTGTCCTGCAGCAGTCTGCAGTCCACCCACATACAAATGCAGCTAACCTGAGCCTTCCAACTGAAATGCAGATTAAAGAGGAAAAAGGCTCTTGACTCATCAGTAGCAACTGGCAGATTTACCAGATCTACTTACCCTGGAGTTTCTGCAGCCATCCTGTGTGCCATACACCGCTTGCAATGGTATAAAAAAGTATTATACATCACTTCATCAGTACTGTTTATGATTTCTACGTGACCTCTTAGTTTGCTGTCAACTGAGTAATGATTCAATCAAAGTTGTCAAAATCCATTTGTATTTTTATTGCCCTCAAACTGATTCATAACTGGTTTAATGAAGCAAGAAGTCAGTCATTTAAATGTTTTTCAAAATGAAATTAGCACAGTGTCATTATTTGGGCAATGACATGTGTCTGCAACAGATATATTTTCTCATATCCCACAATAAACATTAAGACATTAAGACAAAAAGTTTACAACAATGCTAGGAGTTTAGGGAGGCTGTAACATCAGCATGCTAACACACCAAGAATCATCAAAGTTCATTAGAATTCATAATCTGGAAACCATTAATGTCTGTACCAGATTTTATGCCTGTCCACTTGGAAGACCCTTTAGATATTTGAGTGATTAAAAGCCAAAACCTGTTAGAGGCACATATTAAGGATCATTTAATGATTAATATTTGAGCACAAGGCACAAAGCTACAAATAAACGTGATCATTTATTTCCTCCACATATGGTCTCAACATGGCTAAAAATAGGTGACAGAAAAAGGATATTAGTCTGTGCAGGCTTATTTTAAATTCTGAAATGCTTGTTGCTCAGCAGCACCTGTGCACCACCCACATGCCATATTGAATCATTTCTGAAACATGGTGGTTTCAAAGTAAAAAAGGCTGAGCCACAGGAACATTGCATGATGGTCTAATGGTTCGGCCTTTTATTAGGTTCCAGCAGTCGTGCTATCTGCAATGGCTGTAATGAAGACAGACCTAATTACCTCAGCAGACAGAAGTTCATTCCGAACAGGACTCTAATTATGGCCTAAATGATGCTCCGTTATTGTTCAGTGTCAGGCCCGGGGGTTATAAGGGAGAGACTGCTGCCGCTTTCTTACCATGCAAACTTACAAACACACACATGCCTTTAAGGCATAGGGATTATTTGACATGACAACACAGCCCCCCCCCCCCTCCTCTGACTGGTGACAGTATTGCCTACCGCCTGATTAATTAATCACAACTTCAGATGTCACTTGAGCTCCATTGTTACAAGTCTTGATACACAAATATTTTACAGTGAAATCTCACTGAAATCCCAAAACCCACAAGCAAAAAAGACACACAACTAGACAATGGATGAAGTCATGTCTGAAAAGGAACAAACAGGGCAGCGGGGTTACTCAGTGGTCTGTGTCTGAGTCCATTCATTTTGAATTTATAAATGTAAAATAATTGCCGATTTATCTGGTAGATTGTTTCAAGGCCATGGAGCAGATAAATTAAATGCCATGTTTCTAAATTCAGACTGAAAAAGGGTAAGCGGCTCGTGCAGTGACCTTGATTGTAGGTATTGAACATGCAAGTGAGGGGACAGGGCAGATAAGAAACGTATTCGGAGTACAAAGGAATACGCACCAGTGACGTAGCCTCGTTCACTAATGAGTGCAGTCAACATGCAGTCACACAGCACACTGAGATATGAGTAAGGAAACTGTCTCCAGTAATAAAACAGAGGGGAACATCTACCTCTGTTATAGTGAATAATACCAGTTATTTCAGGGGACACGCAGTCGGATCATAAGATGGCTTTCTTCTGGAAAATAGAGATTGAGAGGATGTATATGCACTTACACAGCAGCGATGCATTTTAAAGCGTCCAGTAAAAGATACTATACTTTTGTCTCAACCCCCTCAGACAAAGATGAGATACAGTTTTATTCAGGGTAGATTTGAAGAGATTATTTCTTGCAGAGACTTGAATATATTTGTATATCAGAAAACTGAACAAGAAGAGAGAACAAATAGTGCAACATAATACAATGGTGATTCAGCTTACACGCCATGAGAAAAACAACAACAACATATGAAGCGCAAAAGAATGATTTTCAGGGCTTATATCCCTCCAGAGAGCAGCAGTATGGCCCTAAACTACAACAATGCGACTAGCAGTCAAGGTCACTCAGCATACCAATGATCACTCGAGACTCATTCCCTGTCAGCGTGTACTTTGAAGGCAACAAGAGTGTACTTTTGATGCTGCGAGCACATCTAATAAGAATATGCATTTACCTTATTATTACTCCTCATGATCGCAGTTGTTTACTTCTAGATTATTCGCAACCTGTGGACATTTATCCTTGAATGTACACCGCATGGTTCTGACAGAAAGCTGGAATCACAGTGATCCACTGTTGTCTATAGCTTTAGGGTCAGGCTGCTATCTTAATTCTGCCTACAGGAGAGTCCATATTTGTCTGTGTGACGGTCCAGTTTTCCACAGACGAGTAGGGGGATGTGAGAGACATAATTTGAGAAAGAAAAAAAAAAACAATATACCTCCCACAGCAGTTTTAATTATTCATATCAGGAGAATTGTCAGAAAATGTTACTTTTGTGTGTTTTGTCATTCACCAGTAAAGTCATGAACAGACCACCCCTGAAAATACAAGATATAATTTAGATGCACAAATGATGCCACTTCTCTTATAACTGAAATCTTAAAGACTAACAAAAATACTAAAACATATATTAAACAATTAGATGTACCAATTAATAATACTGAATGACGTCTTTAACTTGATTTGAAAATATGGGTCATTTTTTTAGAAAAAAGTAGCTGATTTAGAGCATGACTAGCTCATATTTCCTATTTTGCAAAGTAGGTGGAACCAGTATTGTGTCAAATATCAGATCACATCTCTGTGGCTAAAAACAGCCTTCAGAGGAAAACTGTGTGTGTCTCGCTTGACATGATGTTGCATCACGAATCTGCAGCCTAGTCAGAAACTTTATCTTCTGAGAACACAGTGTGATTAAAAGCTGGTCTCCGAGAACACCCCAGGAAATGAACATCAGCACAAAGAAATGAAGCCTGACACCGGAGTCAATCGTCAGCTCGATGTGAGCTGGTCATTTTTACAAGGCTCGATAGCGCCCTCTTGTGGTGGACACGGAGATGTGCAAATCACTGTTAGGAAAACAGAATAAAATATTTGACAAAATTGTATTAATAAAATTCACTCAAAACGATTTTGATCTTAACACTCATGTTATAATTTATTTTGCAATACTGTCTTGAACTAATATTTCTCTAATACTCAACGTCGATGCTTCACACTGCGCAAGCGCGAAACAGAACAACACGGAAGATAGATGTTAGAAAACCCAAAACAGATTACACCCGGCTGTAATCTCGTCTCAGATACACTTTTAATAAATAATAACGATCTTACATCAGATTGCGTGTAATACTTTACTTACCTTGTGACACTGGTCGCTTTTGACTCAATCTGGATGATCTGCTATGTTTCTGTAGCCCAGTTGCTTGCGTCGTTGAAACACCGGAGACAAGCTGCTGAAGCACGGACAGCTGAGCGCGATGCCTGCTCGTAAAACTGTGTCCAACGGGATCCCTAACAGCAAATTTAGGTACTCCAGGTTAGCCTCTCATGATGACGGCTACATTGACTTACAGGTAAGACTTAAACCAACTACAGGACAACCCAGCACACTGGTTCTTTTAACGCATCAGCAGAGACATTGAAACATTGTTATTATTATGTTACTGTGCATCAAAAGCTGATAAAGTGATAATACCACAGACTTAGACTTTCAGTTGCTATTATGGATCAAGCTTAAAAAACCCCCCACTACATTTCCCACAATGCAACACGACGCATGTTTTTCTTGATGTCTACTTATCTCAAAGCCTCCAGTTTGCAACACATTGATATATTTGTAGTACAGAAGATATTACAGGCTGAATAATAAACTGCAAGACTAATACATTTGATTTGTGTGTAAAACAGATATCTTTCTGATGTTGACCACCATATTTGCAGCACACAACCAACACATTTACATATTCAAATACGTAATGAGGCTAATGAGGCTTACGTAATACCCAAGAAGACAGTTTGATGGCTGATGGAGTCATGTGTCTTTCGTAGAAATTATGTGTTGAGGAGTGACAGCCACACTAATTTTGCTGTCCAGTTCAGTATTTGACTGTGAAAAGAGACACTGCTATAAAAAAAAACTGTGTGTGTATTAATTAAATATAGTATGTTCCCTCTTTTACAGTTCAAAAGGAGCCCACCCAAAGTCCCTTACAAAGCCATAGCTCTAGCCACAGTTCTCTTCTTAATCGGATCTCTGTTAATCGTCATCGGCGCTCTGCTACTGGCTGGATACTTTGGAGTCACTGTGAGTACTTTTTTCACAACAGAAAAAAATCAATATGTGCGTCTCGTTTTTACATAATTGACTCAAATGTTTTCTCTCTTTCAGGACTCAGACCGAACTGTACCTGTCCTTATCATTGGCCTCCTTGTCTTCCTGCCTGGTATTTACCACCTGCGGATAGCTTACTATGCATCAAAGGGCTACCCAGGGTACTCCTATGATGATATCCCAGACTTTGATGACTGACCCACACCATACTTACAGCCACAGTCTTGATGTGCTTACACACGCTCATGTTCTGTAGTACGTCTGCTGAATTTAAAGCAGGCATACCGTTGAAGAAAAGTAGGTCTCTTGTTTTTCTGTAAATGGCAATGTTATGTCTATAGTTAATACTACGTATGTTGCTGTAGTGAAGCCAAATCAGTATCACACGTTGTTTGATTTGTACATTTGTGCTGTTAGCTAAATTAATAAAAAAGTAATTATATAAATGTTTTATTTGCATAATGTTGTTTTTGGTATTCAGATATTAATTTATCAGTGTAAAACTCAAGTGTTTGATTGTAACAGAAACCACTTACTCACTAATTGTTAGCGACTGAAGACCTAAGTATTTAGCTTATAACAACATATATAGAGCTAAGTAAAGATTATTAGAGGCTGATAAATTTTGTCACTTCTTAATGTAGAATCACTGCTCACAACAAAATAATTTTCTTGCCAAATGGTTCATAGAATCTGAGGTCATCTGTTTGTTTACTGATAGAAACTCAGACTTAAACAGGCTTACATTGAATTTCTACATCTACATCATACGTCACAATATAGGTTATATTATGTTATTACACATTATTATTACTCATTACACAGCTTGATCATACAGTTTGTAGTACACTGCAGCTGGTTCTTCCTCGCTGTGCAGAGTTGTTCTTTCTCAGAGGATTTCATGTGATTAATGCCAATCTTTTGATCTCCATATGGTGCACCTGGCTTGTGAGAGTAAACAGTGTCAAACTGTGAAGTACACACACAATTAAGACATGACATTAAGTACTCACACCTGTTAACCTGGGTCAACAACCTTTCGTTTTCTAATCTGCTCCATCAATTCAACACTAATTTCAACATAAATTGAAATTGTGCTAGTGAAAGGAGAGGCCACCACCTCATTCCCTTTTGCAGGATGTAAAACTGCCACTAACAGCCGCTCTTATATAATCCACTCAGATGCTTGGCAACCAGTGATCAAGGACAGTTGTTTCCTCTTTGTTTTCTTGCTACCAAAAGTGCCCACTCACAATCGGCCACCTACCAAAATCTTTTTCTGAAGGCAAAAATGAGATTCACTGTACTGTTCTTGGTATATGCTTTTATTTTACTTATTGAGTGGATTTACCAAATGTGTCCACTTTAAACAGAAAGCACGGATTGCCTGCACTTGCTCCTGTTTTCGGTTCTCTTCAGATCAACCTCTGTTGATCCCAGGATAGTAGCGCCCCCGTGTGGCGGCACACACGTGTTTGTCTCCGGATTGGTTATTTTAAAAAGTGGGGTAAACATGACAGAGCAATGTGTCCCCCAATAACCCAACCGACCACATCCCTATCAACTCTTACATGGTAGTAGGTTTCTGAGCCCATGTTAGGAGAACAGAAGTGTTTTTGAGGTAAGATATTTAAAATCTTTCACAGTTGCAAAACTCTCCCTTTTTATAAATAGGTTTATCCGAAAAAAATGAAAATTGTTTTCATAAATTAAATTAAATGTATTCATTAAATTAGTTTTGTTTGTTATCCCCCTAAAATGCAACTCAGGGTGTCAAAAATCAGTGCAGAGGTTAGCATACTTCAGGCTAGCTAAACTAGCTCAGCTTACAGGGTAACCTGTTAAACCTACACCTTATTAACTGCTTTAGTTAGTTAACTGGCTAACTGTAGTTCAGTTTAGTTATGTGATAATAAATGTATGATTCACAGCTAATGTGAGGTGTGTGAAGAGAAAACATATTAACGGACTCCTGCTAACTTTAAGAAAAGCTAGAGGTTTGTAGAGTTGCTTGGTGCTTGTAAGGGCGGGTTAGCTAATTGTGTGAATTAAGATACAAATTTAATGCTGAATTTTAACTTAAAACTCTGTGTGTGTGTTTGTATGGGTGGTAAAACCCAATAGTTCATTTAGAAACACGTAATATCACGCCGTTTTTCCATTTGACACATAGGATCAGTTTTGTTAAATTATCCACCTGTTGGATATTTTCAATTTAATGTATCAAACGACTCTGAGTCGGTTTGTTTTTGTTACGATCCCCGAGTCTTTCCCACGGAAAGCTGCTTTTGTCTGAGGCGCTAAAATACCAACATCACCAAGTCACACGGAGACAGGTGGCACAGCAACGGAAGTAGTCACGTTGCCCTTCAACATAAAATCCTCAGAGACCCACAAACTGTAGTTTGTCAAGCCACATCAGACACGTCACATACAAACCTAGTAGCTATGTAGGAGTATGTTTCGAAAACACGACTTTCTTCTTTGTAGAAAACTTTTTTATTTTATTTTATATGTTATTGTGAAGTGTCACAGTAATAAAACAAAAACACAGGTGTTACTGGTTATAGAAATATTGTCTTTCTGTTCAGTCTCAGTAGGCTAAATTATAATGTTGTAATGTTGTTTAAATGTTGTTATGATGGAAGAAGCTGTGTTTTGAGTAATGTGATGATTGATTATTTACGCAGTGAGTCATGTAGTAGTGTCTCCCAAGCATTGATAGTTTTGCCAAACCCAATAGGCTGAAATGTAAAATACTCAATGTGCAACAATGTTGTTTAATGTCTTGTATGTGAAAAACAGAAGACAGTAGACACATGTCTTTGGAAAATCACCTAAAACTACTAAAGGGTTACTAGAATTACGCGATCAATTCAATATTTAATTCACTGACAATTTTAGCTCAAATGTGCATTTAAGAACAGAGCTATCTTGTACCTGTATGTCTACGTTTTTCATTAGAGGCTTTATTATTAAAGGTGCAGCAGGAAGTGTCGCAGCTGTGCCGTGTGTGTCTTGACTGTGCTTTAGACGGCGCATGCAGCAGGAGGAGGCAGTGATAATAGTGTTAGAGAGAGACGGTGCGTGTCTAACTAAACCTGCAGCGTGCTCTCCGCTGAAACTTGCTCTTATTTAATAGTAAATGTGCACTGGCTCGGCCAAGAACCTTTTCTCCGTGTTTATAGAGTAAATTTTAAACTCTCACCTTCGAGTAAAGGCACTTTCGGCAAGTTTGGACAGAGAAGGTTGCGGACATAAAAGCGAAGTCGTGGAAAGTTTAAATGGGCTGATATCGGACTCGTGAACGTTTTCTGGATTAATGGATTTTCCTGAAATCGCATAGTACTTTTTTAGGACGTCTGGTCACCATGGATGTGGAGATTTAATTTTATTTTCATTTGATCCAGGCACCTACTGTGAACAAAAATGTGACCACCTGCGCTTTACCCAACACCTTCTTTTTATTTTATAAGTCGTTTTTATTTATTATATAAGCGTTCTGCGTGAGGATAAAGATATGAGCGGTTAAATTTAGTGTACAAAAGGAGTGTTAAAGAAGAGCATCAATGGATTGAAAGGCTGTACTTCCAGCTTCAAGTGAGAAGTGCCTAAAGCAAGGTAAGGAACTGTGTAGGCAGAGCTAAAGCTTCCTCTACAGGCCGGTCAGCTAAACATAGAAAACATCTAGTGTTAGTCTGTATGTTGTCTGGAACAGAGCAGTGTGTCAGCTGGATGGAGAGAAATCTCCACCATCTCTCTAGTGTTCTTTAAACCACTTTTAGGGACGCTGTTTGATTTGACAGTGATTTCTTAATTTTCTTTTTTTTATGTAATTACAGTCTTATTTTTGTGGACCATTAGTTGCGCTGTGACAGTCTTTCCATGTAAAATGTAGTGTAATAATATTATGGTACATTGCGTTATCATGCCTTTGTTTATGTTTTGTTTGTCACGTGACCCACTTGTAATCTCCAAATTAGAATTAGCCTTTTTTGTTCGTGTTAAGCCACAGTGAATAGATTTAACAGATCCAAAAATAAAACCAGAATTAGAATGGTCAGAAAAAGAAAAAAACATTTTTTTATTCTTACTTAAAGGCTCCCTCCTCTCAGCTGGTGTCAGACTCACTCAGACAGACAAAAGATGCACCTGTTTTGTTTTACAGGACGTCTGTATGATGACATGGAGGACTGAGCATCTCGGTTCACTGTAGGGGTGCAGAAATAAAGAGCTTGTGGGCTTGTGTCTGTTTGACCAGTAAGTTTATATACAGTGCGATAGACGGCACCTAATTTTAGATGTTTCTGTGCAGCTGACTTACATGACATGTTTTCTCTGCTCTGGGGTTTCCCTTCCATTGTTTGTGTTGTGCTTGTTAATACTGATTTGTGAGAAACGAGGTGCACAGAGGCAAATATCACTGATGATGCCTGTAATCCCTTGTGCTGGGCAGTAAAACACGATGGGGAAAATGTTTACTTTTATAACCGTAAGCTTCCTTCCTTCCTAATCAGCTTGTAGGTTGTTTTACTTGCCTTCAGTATTTGTTATTTGCCAACAATAAAAAGCACAAAAGTAAGTCATTGTTTCTGATTGTTCCTGTGTTATTTACATTTCCCAGAATCTTTGAAATCAGTCACAGTACCCACTGTGATGATATTTTGGACAATAATATGCCACATATTTCAATATTTAACACCCTTTGATGTTTAACTATTACTACTGTTAAAAAACTGTATGAGGCTAACTTCAACCTGTAGGCAAATTGTCATGTTGGAGGAAACTGAGAAACAAATTATTCATGAGTTGAAAGTGATTACTGCAGTTTGTTGTTATTAGTGGCAAAGGTAAAGTGTGTAGTCCGTGAATGCAGTGAATACATGTCAGTAACACCTTCTTCACAGGGTACTAAAGACTTTACAGAAAAATGCGCATAGACGTGAAGAAAGAAAGTCACGAGTGGAGAAGGAGTTACAAGAAGGATGTTTGTTGCTTTGGTCTCACTAGATTTATGTCATTCTTTGCTTCTCTGAGACCTCTGATCTATATTTATACTTTTGTAATACAACATTGTGTATTACACAGTAAAGTTAACACAGTTTCCCTGTGTGCATGAATTAAAAACAACCACTCAGCCATACCTCATTAGTCAGTACTGTTATCCCCCGTAGCACCATGTGTTATGCTATCAGCGATCACTATGTTAATCCATATACAAGTAGGCTTTCCCCCCTCACGAGATTAGGATTCCACTCCCGTGCTCAGTGTGTGCCCAGCTCATTTCCTTTAGTTAAAGTACAGGTCAATACAGTTTCTGGGTTACAGTGCCAGGGCCAAAATCCATGAATCGTTTGTTGTGTTGTGGAGACTGGTCCAACCAGTCATGAATCAATGGTTTACAGTTCATTCTTGTGCTATTGGCCTTAGTTTACATATACTGTTTGCACAGATTTGTTATTTTTGTTATATTTGGTTGCATAACATTTTTGTAACACTCTGTCCTTTGTATGAGATTTTCCTGTATACCTGGGAAAGTGTCTGTCACACTTCTAGTTCCTGCTAGAGGCTAGTTTAAACTGAACCTACGGCCTCTGTCAAGATTAACAAAGATTACCAGGAGGATAATACTGCTGCTTGTAAAGCTTGTATCTGTCACTAACACCACTGATGACTCTGCTTAGGTATTGAGGGAGAATATACACACACAGTAGATAGATAGTGTTGGGTTTTGTATGATTATCAAAGGAGACAGGAAAGCTGAAAAGACTACTGCATTGCTCTAACTGCTGCACATTGTAGCCTATTCCACCTTAACTTTTGCGTCATTCAGTTTATGTCTCCTGATCAGTTTAATGAAGTGTATTTCAGAGAATGTATACAGAGAGAGGTCAGGCATACCAGCTGTTGCAGCTGACAGCTTGGAGTCAGCTTCTTACTTGAATTTAATGCAAAAAAAAATCATCCATCCTGTCATCCAGACACAGATTTTGTAAACCCTTTCCCTGCTATTTATTGAACAACATTTAAGTTTTGAAGGTTTGAATCTCTTTGATTTTCATTTGAGTCGACAACTGTTACCAAAGATGTTGGCTTAAGTTAAGCTTTATTTATTCAAATCTCATTGAGATCAAGATCTCTTTTGCAAGAGAGACATGAAACAAATTACACATATGCAAGATCCTAACAATACAATACAATTTAGCCACCTAAACAGCCATTGCACACACACACATACACAGCAATACCAATGTAAACAGTCATGAATATTTATAGAATTATAAGCTAGAAACATTGTAAATCAAGCTGTGTTTGCAGCAGTGACAAGGTGTAAATCAGTCTTCTCCAGTTCAGATGTGTTATGAAGAACTTTTAAAGCCAGTCTCTAAACTCTGAACTTAACTACGGTTGTCAGCAGCTTACAAGTTGTATAGATGAAGACTTAGGTGTGCTGATACCTTCTAAATGCCAGTGAAGGCCATCGAATCTTTTCATATGACTCACAGTGGGGAGTATGATAGCAGTCTTGTGTGCCCTGTCAGCAGCAACCAGTGGTTTAAGGGAAGTAGCAGTGCCATGAGTATACAGGATGTCCAATGCAGATCCAGTGTTTTTTCCTTCTTCAAATGAGAAATGTATTGCTAGGCAGTAAAAACCATAATCACAGGCTTTACAACAGAGGTAGACATATTCTGCCGTAATAAATGACCAGTGTATGACACATTTTCCTTTCACTTAGTCAAGATTCAAGTTGCTGTTAGTGGAATGTGTCCTACATAACATTTGGAACAAACAACCTGCTTGTTATTTAGCAAGTAATGCTACAGAAGAGGTTGTGGAGTCCCAGTAGGCATCGCAATCTTAACTGTTTGATGACTTGATTTACCCTGTGATTGATCACTGCACAACCAGCTGACAGAGTGCCCTTGATTTGTCTCACCCATATGATCTCTAATTCCATTACACTATTAACACTTGAAACAGCAGGGCAGGATTAGTCTGGGTGTTACAAATGTACCATCCAGAAGGCTAAGATCCAAAGCAATTTGTGTCAATGAAATCCAGGGATACATTGGGTGAGTCAGTGGTGTCCACACACAGTACAGAGCTAAATGTCTCGTGCAGAGGCAGGATTTACATGTTTAGGTTTTTCTTACTTGTTCATGATAACCTTCCTGATAACTCTGAGTATGAAGGTTTTTTTAATCATGCAGTTATCACTTGCACTTTGGCCTTTTTGTGTAAAACCCTATCCCAGTAATCTTCTTCTGAAAGTACGAAAGTCCTGTCTTGTTTCCCTGTGATGTCCCCCACATATGGACATACTTCCTTGTCCATCACAGGGAAATCTGTATTATGTACTATCATATATTCGTTAATGTTATTTTCTACAGATTTGGTTTTGTGTGACTTGCAAGCAGATGTTAATATGTCCATGTTAACATGTCCATGTTTCTCTGAAACCCTTGTCAAAAGGTTAGTATGTTGAAGTAAATTAGTCTCAAATGCCCTCACTGTTGCATGGGAGCTGTATTTCACAATATTTTTTTCTTTGTAAGTTTATTATGAGATGAAAGTCAAAATTGCCATTAAGTCTGCTAACACTTTGTCAGATTACAGGTACCACTGTTGACTTGTTTGATACACACTGTGGCTTAAACCTATGGGCTTTTTTTCGAGGTTCTCGCTGTGTACATGTCAATTAAATGGACTCTTGCTGCTTTACTGCCTGAGGAAACAACCTGGTCGTCTTCTGTCTACTACTGCACCTGCAGACAAAACCCCTCCAGGCTTCCTCTGTAATGTTGGCTCAGTGTGTCTGTATATACCCGCAAGCTCGTTCATATTCTTCTATGAAAGCACAGCACCGCAGAGCAGGCAGGAGCAAAGAAGAGATTAGTTGTGGCTTGAAGTTGTCAAAAGTTACTTGAGGTCTAGATAGGCGGTAGATATATAATAGAATTTGCTCATCACTTTTGTTGTCATATCATCAAAATGGCTGTGAAGACGGCAGTGAAGATGATGCAGTTATGTGAAATCATTCCCATAATTTTTTTTTGACTGCTGGAGGTGACACAAAATGATTAGGCTGGAATAGAATCTGTTTCTTTATTTTGCAAATCCATTGTAAGAGCTTGGTTTATTCCGACACACTGAACTGAAATGACTCTGCCATCAAAAACTACCAACCTCAGCCATTATTCATGACCTACCCCCCTACTCTTTACATCATTATTGTAAATCCAACTCTGATGTGCTTTTGTCCAACTCCACTTTAGTAGTTGTGTAACCATGGCTTTATCTTTCTGCTTGATTTGGAAAGGTCTGAAACAAAGTTAATACAATATTTTGCTGCCAGCCTCAAGAGTTGCAACCTTGCATTAGTCAAGTGCAAGGAGTTAAATGCATCTTTCTGCGGTTTTATTCTGGGCTTTTGTTTGTTCAGGCGTACAAACATCACCTATAAGAGACTAAACAAGTTCAGACAAATGATTCAGTTATCTTTTTCTGATTTCTACTTAAATGAACTTAAAGTAGTAAGCTGGTATTAGGGGTTCTTACTCCAGTTAAGAGGAGGGGTTGAGGTCTTTGGCTATGTTTGACGGGCAACAACTTAAATGTGTGCCTTCAAGCCTATTTGAGGTGGAGGGCCTCATGAATTGCTGGAGCTGTTCTCGTTGTTCCCATCATTGAAGTAAGCCTATAATTTGTTTAAGTGCAGTCTTGTTTGTGGGGCTTATTAAGAATTGAAAATCTGTAGATCACGCTGTTAGGTGAAATCACAAGTCAGGTGAACCACACTGCCTCCTTACCATGTACGCTAGTTGATGGAGTCTTGATTTGAGTTTAGTTTAAGTGGATATGTTGTCTATTGACAGTCAGTTTAGCCCACTTAAGTTCCTTTTTAAAGCTCTGGTAATAAGATAACATCTGGAGAGGCATCTTTCAATATTGCTTGTGTCAGCTGTCAGTTGCTGTTAGCCTATTTATTGTGAGACGGGACCTTCTGGATGAGCTGGACCAGCCACAAGCAACAGGTTAATCTGTATGTACACCTAGAGCCTTGTCCAGGTCTTCTCTGTAAACACACACACACACTTTGGCCCGTGCAGGCAAACCTCCACAAGATGCATCTAAGCACTCTCGTGCCCAACTGTCTATTTGTAGCACTTGTTGGAGTAGCTTATTTGCCCTAATACAACCACAGCTCAGACGTGCAATTTTGCAGAAGATTAAGTGTTTTCAAAGAATACAGTTAGTTGTTAACAAAGAAACATCTGGAATATAGTGTAGTTGCTGGATTATGAGTTGATGTTAACTGCAGGGATTACATTTGTCTGGCGGGGGGATGTGAGGGATGTCCTTGTGCAGCAGAATATGTGAATCTCTTGAGTATTTTATACTGTTCTGAGCAAATGCGGTGTGTCTTCTCTTTCAGGTTGGGAGATGTGTGAAGGAGTGTGACGGACGGCCATGGGACTGGGGAGACAGTGGCTTCAGGCTGTCACCACTGCTGTAGCCATCTGTCTGATAAGTAAGTATGCTAATGCAAATATGGACCCATGGCATACATTTACAGTGCATTTGCATAATTAATTTCTCCTTTTCAGCTTTTAGCGATTCTCACAAATAGTTATGGGCATTTATTAATACTGAGTTGTCTCAGTTAAAGTTAGTACTAGTCAGCACTAGAATGCTTTATGACTGTTAATGTTAAAATATAAATTCACAAAGCACATTCAAATTGCATACATAGCATAAAAGACCTATCCCAACACTGAATACTGAACACTGGAAATGTCATTGTAACAGACTGCAAAGCAAATGCTTGTACAAGTCACTGTAGATCTTATTCTACCAACAGACAGTAAAGAAGACACAATTATGTAACGCATACTGTAACACTGACACAGAAAAATGACTCAACGTGTGTAAGTAAGACTACACATACTGTATACAGGACAGATGAACTGAAAATCTGCTTTGTTGGATCAAATTTACACAGTGGTGATGGTATTGCTTTACAATATGTAACTGTCTGTAAGACCTTTAACCACAGAATGCATCATCTGTGTCACTTTGACCTTCAAAACTATGATTTTGTTACTAGTTTACTGGCTTAGTAGAGTTTGTAAATTGTGCTATAGACTACTTTAAGTGATAATGACTGGAAAAATTTATTAAATTCAGTCCATATTAGGTGATGGAAAAGTGACATCATGCATTTGATTTTAAGAAACAGTATTCATTGATACAGTATCATGTCACATATCCAAACAAGTATGTTTTTGTAAGACTTTAGGATTGATCTTTTTTTGTAAGACAACCAGTTGTCTTGGTCCATTTGTCTGTCTGTTGCCATTTGTTTGCATAACTTCACCAAAAGTTCATTGTTTACCAGCACCAGTAAAATCAGAGTCCCCTTGTGATAAAGCACCACAAAGCACTTGGCATCTGTTGCAGTTTAGCTGCCTACATACATTACAGTTTCAGTGATGAATCTGGCACAGCTCTATTTGCCTTACGTTGGAGAAAGTAAACAGGAGGGGTTACAGAACACTCATGGGGCCAAAATCCAACTTAAATAATATCTCTCGGTGTGGATTTAGATCAATCCTGGATTTATGCTACCCCCAACCTCATGCATACTTCTGTCTGTGTGCATGTGGTTGTAACTTTGGTAAGGGGGGGGGGGGGGGGGGTTGGCTTGATTGCGCCGGTCTGCACACCATGTGTGTACCCCAGGGGGTGGTGCGAGGCCGACTGGAGAGTGCACAGAGGGTCCTGCTGCCATGCATCAGTGTATCCCCCCCCCCTTGTGAGATTAAAGTAATCACCAGGCCAGATGAGTTGCAGAGCAAACACTGGCACCCAGTGGCGCACACACCCACGTGAGCACATGGCAGCAAGGGAGAGAGGAGAGTGTGCTCCAGGTGTCACTAATGGGATTGCTGTGTGTTTGCAGGCTTTTCAGCTATATGATCTTGTCACCAAGTGGCACGTGATTGTTTTACATTACCTCCGACCATCTTTTAACAGGGAACACTCCAGGGAAGTCATTTTCAGTACCTGATTCATGTCCTTCTTCAGCATATGGATAAATTGTTTCTTCTTTCTTAATCTTTTTCCCATCTACTTTTCCATGTCTTGACCTGTTGTTGCCTTTGGGGTCATGCTCAAGCCAAAAATATTATTGCTAACATATTTGAACTGTTCTCAGCATAGCAGGGATGAATAACCAGAAAAATTACAGAGGTTAATGTGGGCCTCTCTGGCAGCCATAATTCTATTTATAAGGCTCATATTTCCTGGACCCTTATTAAACACGATTTATGTGTGTATTCACTGTACTGTTTATTGCCTTCTGCTCTATGAAAAAATGCTATGCTTATTCTGATAATATGCTGTTTACAGGTGTGTCTCAAGGTGTGGCATCGTTGGTTCATGCTAGAGAGGGAGGTTCTGCTGAACTAGGCTGCAATCTTACTCCTACATACAGTGAAGCTACCACCCCAAACCTCTTTCCCCTACATGTGGTGGAGTGGGTGCGCCTTGGTTACAACGTTCCCATCCTCATCAAATTTGGAGTGTATGCTCCTCGTGTTCACCCAAACTACAAGGGTAAGAGTTATTCAGATATGTTCAATTGCACACTCCTACCAGACAGCTGAACGAGTCATATCTGTAACATGTGTTATTTAACCTGAAGACCTTTCTTCAGATATTTTTTTGATTGCTTTAGTGGTCTGGCACATAAATCCTATTGTGGGCCTTGAAAACATTTGTCAGACAGGGCAAAGAATCTGAAATTGGAACAGTTTGTTTCTGAAAGAAGTCAAGAGGCCGAGCACCAATTGACAGGTTTCCTAACTATGGTTTACTAGAGTTAAGGATGGAAGGGGTGGCAACTTTTCTTTTTCACCTTGAGTTACATATATGAGTCCTTTGTTTGCAAAGGCATACATAAGGAAGTTACACTGGTATTTATGAAGACCTGAGGAGGGGAAGTTTGGATGAAACAATACCCCAGATAGGTAATCCATCCAAACCACCATCCCTGTAATTACTGCTGGTGTTCAGTCTGTGTGTTTCCCGGCTGCAGTTGTACTGCAGGGAGAAGGGGAAGGACGAGAATACATTAATGGAGGCAGTTAAAGGGGGGTGGGGTAGCTGAGCAAGAAAAAGGGGGTACCAGTAATGCAGTGCGTCGGGGGATTAGGAGTGTAGGTGGGGGCTTGGTGGTCTGATGACAGTGTTTTATTAGTATGCTGAGGGGTGACCCAGTATGAGGAGATTGTTGTGCTGGAAGGAGGATGGATGAAGCATTGGGAATAATAGGAGTTTTCTTGCTGGACTCCTATAATCCTGTCATTGTCTGCTAGAGGACAACAGACAAAGAGCGGTATCACGACCTCCCCTTGCTTTGCCAAAGCCAACAAGACTACTAGGACACCCAAAATCCCTTACTGTCCCAATTAGGTCACTGAGATGGAAATTATTGAATAGCTGTGCATTTGTTGTTACACATATGCTAGGTCTAACATGGAATGAATACGTCTGATTCAGAAACATGTTTGCAGCATCATGACAAGGATCCACATTTCAGGTGAGCAGAGGCTGCCAGCTGGGCTGCATGTGTTTAGCGTGTTAACCCTCTTGCAGGCCGTTAACTATCGCATTGTTTAGGGGCATTCATCTGATGCACAAGTAGCCACTGAAGTAAACAACATTGTAGAGCTGTAGCAGAGTAGAAGACTGGCATGTCCCAATATTTTGCCACATCTATCCCCTGTGTGTATTTTTCTGGTGTGGGCTTCACCCCCGTCTGTCTCAGATCCTCGTATCTCCCCTCCCACTGGAGGCAGATGGCAGCTGTGAAGCATGTCAGCGCTGTGGGTCTAATGTATTCTACCCTCAAATTAAAATGTTGGGGGATTTTAGGTTTAACTACAAGACAGTCAAGCAGTCAGCCGTTTCCTGATCCTTGTCTTGACTTGTCTAAGAACAGGAACTTTAAATTTCAAGGTTTAAGATGAAGAAATTGAATTATGGACAATGTAGACACATTTACTAAGGTGGATTTACAGCATAATAGCTTCTTCCAATAAAGCTAAGTGAGGTGTTAGACCAAAGTGTTTTGCTGTCCTTCGTTTTGGACTCATTGCATTGCATATGCCACACATTTAAGTAATTTACAATACTGTAAACCCTAAAAGCATTCCCTAATGCTGTCTGTCCTTGGTCTCCTGCTTTGTCTCAAACTCACTGATGCTATTTGCTAATTTTAGAAAATGAGATGAAAGAATCAGAGCAAGCAATATCTTGGATGACTAATTTAGTCCATTAAACCCACTATTTTTGATATGATATCAGGTGTATTTGAAATGCACTCTGTATTTGAGGAGTGTCAGAACTCAGAGCGGCGTCCTTCTGTCAGCATCATTAGACACCAGCCTTTCTAAGTCTTAGAGAAGGTATTAGTACCCCTCATCCCTCTTCCTCTCTGGTTTACACCCAGCATGCCCTGCAGGGAAGAACATTAGTCGACTCACAACAAAGAGGAAACAGCCGGATAAACTCTGACTGACACACTATTACGGTCTCTTTGAGCTGTATTTGTTGAGACAATATATTGAAGTCTTGCACTGTCAGGATGGTTTACTGTTGCAAGGCTAGATCAAATGTCTCCAGTGTGCTGAAGTAAATCAGTAGAGACTGTGAGCAGAGGAGTCTGACCTGAGGTTAGAACGACAATGGGCAAACCCCCAGATCTCAGCAGGCCCTCATCACACTCTCAGTGTGAACTCCAAATACTGGAAAAATTAAAGCCTGCATTTGTCACTCATATGAAAAAGTCACATTCGCACACAATTAAGTCTACGAGTGCACACAGCCCTGAACTGTACAGCCTTTACATTTGTAAACCTACATAGAACAACCATGCTTTTGAAACATGGTCTATTTGATGACTTCAAAAGCATAAAATAGCCCAGATGAAGAATGAAACTGATCACCTGCATCCACCACCAACCAGTTTTTCTGCTACAACTAGACCAGGATGATGTGCAGCAAACAATGACATATTGAAACATGAATAGAAGGCTTCAGCTGGGAAATTTAGTGCATCGTGGTTTAGAGCAGCAGGTCAATACAAAGGCCACCTCATACTCAAAAGAAAGATGAAAGATCACCAAACTTGGTGGTATATACGTCCCACTGTGAGAGAGGTGTAAAAGATATCCGTCATGGTAATTTGCCAAAATTCTGCTATGCTTATAAATTTAGGAGTATAGTCTTAAATGTGACTGCTGGAATGACCTATGTTTGCTAAAGAACCAATCAGAATACAGCATGAAATGATGCACTAATTAACACAACGCAAGACTCCATTGTTCATAACTATAGCTGCGCACATACGTAGGTCACGCACACTAAAGATGTCTCACCCAAGTTTTATTCTGTGTTCAGTGTGGCTTGCAGTAAGTTATAAGGTTGCTGAAATCTCATAGTCTGTAAGTCTGTGAAGATTCTCAGTCACCCAGGTAAAGTTGTCTGAAGATTGAGTCATGGCAACTTGGAAGAAAGAAGTCCAGTTGCCATGACTCAATCTTCAGACATAGTCTGTAAGGTGTGTCACTAGCTGGATTCATATGAAGAGACTGAGACTGTGTGTAGGCAGTCATATTCAGTCCTACTCTGCTGTGGCAATGAAGTCCACGCTTCTATTTATTGCCTTTGCGAACTGTAGGACAATAATAGCAATGTCCCTTTAAGGTTGCTTAATGTTGTGTGAAGTTGCGTTGTATTTTCAGTAACAAGGATAATTCTTGGAGTCATTAAGCATCTTCCTGATGGTCAGAGCCATCTATTGGAAAACTGTTAAAACACCCCCTCACAATCTCACTGCACCACATTCAAAATGTTAAGATTATTAACTGCTAGTACTTTGCTCTGTGCCTGTGGTAAGTTGAGTTGCTTCTGTTGTGAAATTTGGCACTTGAGTTCTGTGTGCCTTCTGATGCAGGGGTTAACAGAGCTGGACAGAGAGAGGGACAGAGTTAACTGTAATCTATCTCACGACAAAGAGCTATTCATAAGAGGGTTAAACTGATTAGGGAGACAGGGGGATTGAAGAGAGAAATTTGGGGGAGTGGGAGGGGTGAGCTGACAGAGGCATGGGGCTTGTCCCAGACTTATGATTGTATTCAAATCAAAACACGTCCCACAGTGCACCTCTGCCCGGCTCTCTTATGGACATACGGATGGACAAAGAAAAACAGTGCTGATGCTTCTCCAAACAGAATAATCTTTCTTCCTCTATACTTACTTGTGCCATTGTATTGCATGCAATTCACTATACCCCATGTATTACTATGACAGTAAGGACCAGTGGGAATGCCCATTGAAAAAATCACGTTGACTTTATTCCTTTAAAACAATAAAATAAACTTAAAAATATTTATGAAATTAACAGTGCTACATGACCTAAAAGTGTAAACTAAAGTTAAGAAGAATTATTTGGTTAAAATGTATGTGGTGCAAACTATTCTCAGATTGGGTTGTGTTGTTGTGGTTTCACTTGCAGAAAATTCATATTGACTTAGTCTTAAAAAAAAAGAAAAGGTGATCAGAAACCAAGAGACAAGACCAGCTCCTGGCCAGCGGCACCAGCTCTGAAAGCTTAGTTATTTGCAACCTGCCACCCACTGGGTGAGAACATGACTCTCGCTAATATGAAGGGAGTGCATCTCAGAGGTTCACACAACACCAGTGGATTAGTGTTTCCATTTTCTACCCTTGGCTGCACTGCAGCTCAACCTGTTAGAAACAAGGGCGCTCATTTTAAGGTAGACTGGAGCTGTCATGTGATAGCTGCTGGAGGAAAAGCAGCGAGGAGGAGGGCAGACATGACAAAGGTGCAGCAGCGATTGTCTCAGTCATTCTCTGTGTCCACCATCAAGTCTAATAGTATTGTCTCTTGAGGATGACTCGTGGACATTGTGCTCATGTAGGACCGGGGGGAGTGATGAATGTGTCTGCTGGGGAGTTATGGAGCATAGAGGTCAAAAAGGTCAACCTTTCATTGGTTACCAGTGCACATATCGAGTAACCTCTCTGTAACCTCTCATTTAGTTCCTCTTGGATTTAGAAACACGGTGGGTTTTTTTCTGACGTAGTTGATCATTTTCAACTCGATTTCAGCGTGTTTGAATTGTGTTTGTGCATCAGTCTATCAAAGAGAAAAGCTTTTTTGTTCACATCTTCAGGGCAGAGCACCTGCTGAGTGAGATTTGAGATTTCAGTTCAAGTCGAAAGATGGAACATTCAAATTTAAATAAAGCTACTTTTTTGTTTGTTTGTCTTTCTAAAATTGAAAACAAAGTCCTCTCTTTTTCTGCCATTCATTAATTTCACAGTTTTTTTATTTAAACATACACACACACCCCCCACCCACCTACCCACTTGTAATTTTTCAGGTCTCTGACAGTAGGAGCCCAATCCCCCTCCTCCTGTGTGATCAACCTACCCCTGTCCATGTTTGGCTCCCCTGTGTTTCTACAGCAACTGAATTCAAATCAAAACCTACTGCCCGGGCTTTTCTTGGTCTCATCACTATGGTAACGTGGGAGAATGAGCAGGGGGTGGGGGGTGGGGGGGCTACCGTCTCTTTGTAGTGATGGGCAAGAGGGAGGCTAGGGGAAAGGGTTAAGTGTTCGACAGCAAAACCAGAATTCCCCCGTTGAGACTCGGGGAGCAGGGTACACACCAAATTTTGAAAATCAACATATAGACACACCCATGTGCTTCTGAACCCAAGAGGTCATTGTGCGCATAGTCAGCCAGTGGGATTTTCAAAGGGTGTGTTTTAGTTGTTACAACACATGACAAGAGGTGCTATTAGTCACAGTAATCTTTCAGTAACCCATAATATTTAGCCACATGATTTTGCAAGTGTTTTTCCCCTTATTCTGCAGTGCTGTTAATTCCCTGTCTGTTTGGGAGAAAGGTTGCATATGAAATTGTCAGCTCAGGGATCCCTGATAAAGAGATAAGAGGAAAATTCCTGAAGTTATCTCCATACCTGTTATCATCTGCCTGCACATTTCCCCTTTCCAGTCCCCGCCCAGTCGTTTGAAAGATGCTGACCTGAAATCAGAGGTATTCATTTTATGGAGCCTCTAAGTGAGCCCCGCCCATCAAACACTGGTCTGTCGTTTAGGAGGTCAGTCAATCATTAAACCCAACCATGAAGCACAGTAACTACCCCTGTGAGGAATGCAGGGTTAATTGTTAGCTATTGTTGTGTCTCTTTACTCTCAGTATGTTTCACCCTGTCTTAAGGCGCCTTATAGACTTAAATGAATTTCGTAGCTTTGAGGCACATATCCAGACACTCCTGTCTGGAGCAAAACCAGTGTGAATAGTGAGGATATTGTGTTTCTTACGTTATTGTTGCTTCAAGGTTGTAGGACATTCAAGACTGCTCTCATGTTATGTACAGTATCTACACCGGAGGAGATCATTTCTGTGCCCAATCTTAAAATTAAATAAAGAGGCTGCAATTTGTTTGCAGTGCTTTACTATTTCAGTGCTTTGCTCAAATGATTCAATGACAGCCATTACCTGTATTATCTAAGCAACTTGTTTGTAGCAAACAGGGATGATGATATTCCGGAAACTTCCTTACAATTCCCTGTTTACTTTCAAACTCCTTTTGCCAGGGCCTGGTATGAACAACGTGTGTGTTTCCCCCCCTGCATGCATCCTCCTGTTGTTTAAAGCCCTGAGATTGAGGAGGGGAAAAAAAGAGTTCATTGAGAGACAGAATAAAAAGAGAGGGGGTGGGTGGGAAAGGGTAACTTCAGTACCCTGAAAACCAGGCTGCAGTCACCAAGCAACCAACAGATCAAGTTTCAAAGCCTGACAAGGAGTTGTAAGAAGTACAGAGAGGAGGAGAGGGAGTGGGGTATGGGTGTGTGTGACAGGGAGGGGGGTGTGTGTGTGTGTTTGTGCAGGGATCCATCTGTATGTTTGAGGGTGTTCACACGCAAGTTCAGAGCATGCATCTGCCGTGCCTCATGTTTATTTCTGCCCAATGCCCCTAACTGATGAACACAATCAGGTGAATCATTTCATTATGCATCTGTCTTAGAAATTCATTTTTAAACTGAAAACTATAAAAATAAAAAGGAGTAAACAGACTTGAATACATTTTCTAGTGATTTTATGAAGCTGCATTCGAGTATTTTTGGCATGCTCATCCTAACGCTCCACTCCACCTCCACCCAAACCCTAAATAACAGGACAGCATCTTCATCTGTAATCTTGCATAGCATTACAATCACCACTTGAGTGATTTATGTGTTTGCACTCTGACTTAGATTCACTGACTTCTCATTCTCAGAGCTGCATTTTTTTTTTGTTTCCCACTTCCCATATTTTCACAAATCTTAATTACATAGTTGGTTATTTGCTACAGTTAAGCTACTGTTGATATTCACTCTGTGTATGGATTTGTTTGCTTGCATAAAGTCTATGACTTTGACTGTGGCCTTTGTGACACTGGATGCCTGTGTCCCCTGCATGGTAAGCCCTCTTTCTGCACGTGCTGACTCTGCCTGTCTGGCTGCATGTGTGCTGACCCTCTCTCTCTCTGTCACCTTTTCCTCTTTGCCCTCCTACCCTCACCCCTCCTCCCACAGGCCGAGTGTCTCTGACTCAGGGTGCCTCTCTGCTGGTGGAACGCCTGACCCTGGAGGATGAGGGCTGGTTCGAATGCCGCATTCTGCTCCTGGACAGCAAAACAGACGACTTTCGTAATGGCACATGGACCTTCCTCTCCATCACAGGTGCAGCACTGCAGGGTTTTGGGGATCCAGGCTGCTCCTTTCATTACTCATCACTTGCACTGTCCTTGTTCAGTACAGCCACAGCATGAGGTCTGGATGTGACTCTAAATTCCCTGGCAAGCTGAATTGTCTGAGTGTTATTGCAGTTTATGAGGAGGTTCTGTGTGACGTATTGTTCACATGATGATCATATCTTGTCTTTGCCTGATGTCAATGTAGGAGGACAGGAAAGAATAACAGAAAGAGGGCTGTGTATGTGTGGGCTAAAGATTAAGGTTAAATGCTTAAATCCTGGTCTTTTTAGCCCACTTACTTTTCACTGTGTATCTCACACACTCGCTTGTTATGCTGCAGTAAAGTTAGACATTCTGCTGAGGGTGAAGTGGGGATATGATATGATTTTACTACAGTTGATGAAGGGCCTTCATGTGTTGTATCAGTTGCATAACAAGAACACTGGACACCTTTCTTGTAAATAATACTATTACATTAGTGTGTGTGTGTGTGTGTGTGTGTGTGTGTGTGTGTGTGTGTGTGTGTGTGTGTGTGTGTGTGTGTGTGTGT
>JAUYWH010000027.1:7348459-7384664 GCA_034779795.1 Ctenopoma multispine | reverse complement strand
TGTGTGTGTGTGTGTGTGTGTGTGTGTGTGTGTGTGTGTGTGTGTGTGTGTGTGTGTGTGTGTGTGTGTGTTGAAGTTGATGTGACATTCTACTTAAGAATATGTTAAGTAGTAATCCCAAGAACAGACTTGACAAAGAGAATTTTACAAAGACGATGATGATATATTTTATTCAAAGCTTTTTCCAAAGCAGGGAGTGCATGTATTTTTAGCATGGATGCTTCCAGTGGAAATGAAACACAAACCCCAGGCAGTGTTGTGTTTGTGTTTTGCTCTGCTGTTAACTCAGACACATTGTTGTATGAAATAGACAGTAGTGTTTGCCAGTCCATATACTTTCAGTGGTATTTACTGAAGGTTGTTGGTGTACCAGTTATTGTGCTCTATTTACAGTTGTGATATTCAGAGCATAAAAATGTCTCATTTGGAGACTAGTCATGGTTGTAATGTCATGTTGTGAACAGTTTCAATTAGAAAATTATACCTCATGTATGCCCACCTCCACACAAAAGAAAAAAAACGGCTCACAAAGAAATCTCATCTGGGATCATCTGGATTAGCCAAACTGTCAAAACGTCAAGCCAACTGGAACTGAGCTCTACTGTACTGGGGAGAGCTATGTGGTACCTCACACCATTTAAAGTTTGTTGTTGCTGTGTTGATGTTCCCTTTGACCATTTAAAGAAAACTTATCCACCTTGAAGCAACAATGATTGGATGTTAACTTCTACATTTAGAGCTCAAAGTCAAGTTAGTATAGGTATAGCATTTTTTTGTCCCATTTTAATATGTAAATAATAGTAATTATTCTATCTGTGCTCTCTTTTGTCTAGCTCCACCTGTGTTTATCAAGAAACCACCAACTTTTGTGGAGGTTCTGCTTGGAGACTCGCTGACTCTCAGCTGTGGAGCCCATGGCAACCCCCGACCAACTGTTGTCTGGCATAAAGATGACAGCCCAATTGAGAAACATGAAAAAATAAAAGTGAGTAGGATTAACAGATGGCATTTGCAGTATTTTAATTAAATACTTTATAATTAGCATTTTCCGTAGGAGTAGTAGCTTTGATGTTCCTTTGAAGCAAACTGCTTTGTTGTTTTCTCCTTGACGGTCTTATTATCTTCCTCCAACTTTTCTCTTTTTCTTTGATCCTTCTCACTCCTCTTTACCTTTACACCATTGTAGGTACTCAATGGTACCTTGTCTTTGGCCTCCGTCACAAGAAATATTTCAGGGGTGTACAGATGTCACGTGTCCAACTCAGAGGGTAACCTCACCCACTCTATGCAGCTGCAGGTCAAAGGTCAGTGTTGAACTCTCAGTCTTCAGGGTGAGACAGAATCTCTACTTTTCTCATGTTTAAGCATGTCCTGTGATGTGTAGATAATTAAACTTAGCTTACTTAGCTTTAATATGTTTGGAAGTTAGATAACTCACACGTTTTTATACACATGCCGATTGTCTTCTCATTCCTGTATTGCGTAAAGCTATTGTGATCTAGGTGTGCTACTGCAAACCCAGTGATCACGTCTTAACAGTTCATCTTGGTTACATAGTCTATACTGCCACCTACAGTCTATGCTCATGCAGTGATTTAAGACTTAAGACTTGCCACCACTGATCTTTCCACTCAGTTTTATTATGACTCCATAAACTATAAACCTAAACCTAAACATAATACATGCATCATGTGTCTTATGTTTTTCTTTTCACTTTTCCAAAAAAGGTCCTCCTATCATCATCATCTCTCCAGAGGACACCACTCTCAACATGTCCCAAGATGCAGTTCTGCAGTGTCAGGCTGATGCCTATCCCTCAAACCTCACTTATGAGTGGTTGAAACAAGGACAGAATGTTTATCACATCGAGTGAGTTCAGATCTTCAAAATTCCATCCTTTAGTGCTGTGAAATAGACAACGTAGTTTAGATGTCACCAATCAATCACAGTGTGCATATTTACTTAAATGGAATACCAAGAACACCAGTTAAAGGATTTTTCTAAACAGGTATTCTTGTGCCAAACACAATGGCTCAGTCAGGCGTTCTTCTAAAGCATGGCGCTAATGCAATCATTTCTAATTAGATTATTTTTAATATATATATAGTTATATAATGTGGCCATGAGCACTCTACAAACCTGAGACAAAGGAGCTGGGTCTTTAGATTAAGCTGAAATCTGCCAAGATTATGCTCTGATCTTTAACCTTTATAAACACACTACAGCAAAGAGTTTTTGTGTTAATGTCAATTTGATCACCTCATGAAATGCACCCTGCTTTGTATCATCTGGCTTCAGGTCCCTGAAGTCCCGAGTGAAGATTTTAGTGGATGGAACACTTCTTATCCCTAATCTCATCCCAGAAGATGCTGGCAACTACACCTGCATCCCAACTAACGGGATACTGACTCCACCTTCTGCCTCTGCACATCTGAAAGTGAAACGTAAGGGGTCAATTAACCATCCATTTTTGTATGTTGAGTATTTCCCAGCATTCTTTAGGCGAGAACCTCTTTTTTCTTCTTCTTCTAAGTTTCTTCTTCTTATCTTAGACCCTGCACGTGTGGGCCGAATGTCTCGGGAAACATATTTGCCTGCAGGCATGGAGGGAGTTATTGTCTGTCCAGTCCAGGCTGATCCACCTGTCCTGTATGTCAACTGGACCAAAGATGGGAGTGATTTGAATCTAGACAATGTACGTATATGTCATAAAATTAAATTAAAGAATCTACACGCTTAACTTGTAAATCACTACATACTGTATATTTCTTCTCCTTTAACCTGTCCAGTTTCCTGGGTGGATGGTAAACTCTGAGGGCTCAGTTTTTATTGCAACAGCCAACGACAATGCTGTGGGTATGTACACATGTACAGCATATAACAGTTATGGCACTATGGGCCAGTCTGAACCCACACAAGTCATTCTGCAGGTAAGACTGAGCTTCTTGTCTCTATTCTCAGCTGCAGAGAAAACATTTTACAGTCAGCAAATAGTTATATATGGACAGGGATAACAAGGCTCTTTCCCTGCTTCAGGACCCACCATCGTTCAGACTACCTCCTCAGACTGAGTATCTTCAGGAGGTGGGCAGAGAGCTGATCATCCCTTGTGTAGCCAGTGGAGACCCCACTCCAAACATAACATGGAGTAAGGTACAGGTGAAGATTTTCTACTAAAGATGGATGAGCTGCTTAAACACTTTTTATTTCTACCTTGTATAACTTGTGGTATCTATCTTCTGTTCTAGATTGGTCCAACTCCTCGCTCACCATACACTGTGTTGGCTAATGGCTCCCTCCTGCTCCAGCCCCTCAGTAAAGATCACCATGGGGGCTGGGAGTGCCTGGCCACTAATCGTGTAGCTACTGTCAGTGCAGGCACTGTGGTCTTGGTGCTGGGTGAGTGGGCTGACCTTATTTTGTCAAACTAAGATGCGGATATATGATGCTTGCACAAACAGCACACATGCACATCATTTAGTCCAAATTAGTCAAAATAGTAACACACACGCACACACACACACACACACACACACACACACACACACACACACACACACACACCTGTGTTATGGCTGTGTACATGCACTTTTCTCCTTGTGCTTATATGTGGCGATTCTGTGGTAACTGGTAATTCTTTACCTTTACACTGTGATTTGTGATTATGAATATGGATTGACATGTATTGTTTTTCTGTTCCCTAGGCACCAGTCCTCATGTTGTGTCCGCAGTATCTGTCACTACAGAGATGAACCAGGCCAATGTGTCTTGGGTTCCTGGCTTTGATGGTGGATTCACTCAGAAGTTCACAGTTTGGTCAGTAACAAATGATTCACATAGTCTGACACAGTTCTGCTGTCAACAAGAATCACATTTATTCCATGCTCTTTGTGTTTATCTTGGCTGTTGTGTATTTGTTTTTCAGGGTCAAGCAGGCATCCAGGGGAAAACATGAATGGGCATCTTTGCCTGTTCCCACATCCAAAAACTACCTGCTGGTGACAGGTCTACTTGCCGGCACCATCTATCAGTTCAGTGTCCTACCTCAGAATAAACTTGGTTCCGGCTCTTTCAGTGAAATTGTTTCTGTGCAAACCCTAGGTCTGTGCAGGAAATTTATATTTTCATTTTCACTCAAACTATGTTTGCATGATTACGTCCAGACAGTACGTTATGAACTGAAAAAACATATGAACTTATATTGGTGCTTCTTATCAGCTGTGCCAACGGAAGCACCTACAGGGGACACTGCTCTCCCAATCCTGGATCCTCCCTTACTCGTGTCAGCCAACCGGACAGAGCAAGGTGTCCTTCTTCAGTGGTTGCACCCTGAGGATCCATCCTCTCCCCTCACAGGCTATGTGCTGCAGGCCCGCAGGGATCAGGGCCAGTGGGCCATTCTCAGCAGCAATATTAGTGCCAATCAGAGCGAATTACTTGTGCAAGGACTGCTAAGGGTAATGCTCAGTTTATTCCTCTTTTAAAGTTTATTTTTTATCACATACAAACAAAGGGATGTGGCTCACCCTTTTCAGATGCCCCACGATCTGTTTATTTCCTACTTTGTAGCTGTATTTTCCAAATATCAGTCAGCATAATCTCTGGGTTTTTTGCTTTCACAACTGGGATATGAATTATATGTGATTCATAATAATAATAATATGTCAAACTAGTATAATGACAAAGTAAGTTTATGTTCCAAGCATATTAGCTTATATTTAATCAAATGTCTGATCTTTATGTCTTTCAGGACTCCAATTATGATCTGAGGCTGATGTCTCGCAGCAACAAAGTCCTCAGTGAACCTAGTGAGTCTGTCAATGTATCCACTACAGGTAAGAGTCATTGCAAATTCATTGTAAGTCCATTTGAGTTCCAGCACATTTATCAGATTATTTTAGATAAGATTACTTTATTGATCCTCCAAACGGGAAATTTAAGTGTTTTAGTATTACAGGATATTAATGAAATATGTATTATTTTTTTGAAGAGATTTGCAAATTCCATTATTTACTATGCTCTGACTATGACTGTCTGATTCCAGGGATGGAGATTTACCCCGTGCCTCGAAGTTTCTTAGATGTCATTCCTCAGCCACTGTTGGCTGGTGTGTTAGGAGGAGTGGGCTTCCTGTTCGTGGCCATCATCCTCTCGTTGGTGACAGCATGCTTTATGAGTCACAGGAGACAGCATAGGCGGAGAAAGAGAAGACAAGGTAAAACATCAGATTTAAAGACATTGCACAAAAATGTAGCTGTTTTTAAAACTTGTGTTGATATCTGAGTTTACATTATATGCACTATATGACTGGAAAAAATTTGCTCTGTGATTGACATTTGAACTACTTTTTCACCTTTTTAGATCTCCCATCTGCTTTCCAGAAGAACTCGTGTGCAGAGTAAGTGTCCAGTCCTGTGTCTGGCCAGTATATTGGCCAGTATGTTTATTCAAATTAAACATTTTGTTCCTTAATGTATGTTGCAATTTTACACCTATATAAATTATTTTATTAGAATCTGAAACACTGAAGTCTTTTTATCTTGTCTGTGTTCTCAGAGCTCGCTCGCCTCCTCGCAGCCCAGACAGTGTCCTTAAGCTGAAGCTTTGTCCACCTCTTCCCTTCTTTCCCAACTCCGCCTCCTCACAGTCTGATCGATCCTCTTTTGATAAAGGCAGCCGTGGGGAATACCACGACCAGCGGAAACAACTCTTGTCCAATTCTTCTCCACCACCTCATTACACACTCTTTGAGAGTCACCTGGGGTCTCAGGCCCCCTCACCAACTGCTCTGGAGTCAATTTCCAGAGGGCCAGATGGACGCTTCATTGTCCAGCCACTGCCAGAGGGTTGCAGTCCCCCTAAAAAGAACATGAAGAGGGACGTCCTGCAAAGTAATGGTGGGCCAAGTGGCTCAGGCAGCAATAGGACATCATTCAGGGACTCTCCAAAGTCAAGCATCTTAAGCTCAGAAAAAGACGAGAGGAAGGATTCTCCTCTCACTGTGGATGTCCCAGAACTGAGCAGACCTCCATCGTCCCCTGGTAGAGTACGAGCCATGGCCAGAAACTTCTCCCGCCGTGGCTGTTTTTATTCTGATGACGAGCAAGGCTCAGAGGCCTTGTTGGAAAGAGCTAGCTTCTATTCAGACAACAGTGAGAAAAAAACTAGTGATTCTCTTAAGAAACATCACATGCTGACCCACACTGAAGATCTGTTCCCCAGTTTGGGCAGGAGAACAAAGCTTCTAGACAGAGATAAAGACAGACCTCACTTTTCAGGCTACCATCCTATGGAAAGTCAACTTACTAATAACAGCACCCTGGTCTCACAACTTGACAGTGAACTAGAGAGGGATAGCATTAACAAGTGTGTCCAACTGGCAAAGGAAAGGGAAGAAATGGAGAGGGAGTTGGAGAGCTATACAGCTGATCGCAGAATTTGTGGTCGTGGAAGAGATGAGCAACAGTCTAATGAAACAGACGGTCCTCAGAGGGATGCGTCTAAGTCAGAAGATGAACCTGTATGGAAGCCACAAGCTGTTACTATCAGACAGAAGAATAGGCTTTCAGGTCAGACAAGTCAGGTATCTGACTATAGGAGGGCATGCTACTTTGGGAATACGAGCAGTCCTATGGACCGGCTCCCTTCGTCTCGCATACAGTGGGACATTAGCCCTGTGTCATCTGTCACCAGCCTGATTCCTGTACAGAGCCCCCAGGAGACCACATCACCCAGGTCACAGTATCCCCGTATATGCAAGACCTCAGAGGACTCTCTTACTGTTGATTCATCACACTCTCCAGTCACCCAGAATACCTCACTCCACATGTTCTCCCCTGACGACACCTTAGAAAGCCCCCCTACTCTGTGTCTAGAAACACCAGACAGAAATAAACCACCTCAGAAAAAGACAGACACATGCAGGAAGTCCATGACTGAACCAGGCCTAAAGGATAAGATACAGGATGGAGATGCTGCTTCAAGGTCAAGACATTCATATGCTTATGCAGGCACTCAGCCCTTGGATTCAGCAGCTGGAAGCTCTTCAGACGTCAACGAGAGGCCTGAACGTTCAGCTTCTGCACCACATAACCAGCCTGATGGAACAGCAGAAGTAAACAACACGGCCACAAGGGATTACAGTCCCTCAAATTATTCTACCTTACCCTATGAACATGATGAAGTAGAGGCAAAGGCCAAAGACAGAGAGACTCAGGGTGGGGATGACCAACAAAGCTCTGGGATACACTGTGAGTTAGAAAGAGAAGGTGTACGAACAGGCTCCCGGAGAAGTGACAAATGTCTCTTCTCTGATAGTCCCAGCCCTATTTTAACTCTTACCCTTGTAGAAGAGGTTGAGAGTGACCAGTCCCAATTTTCTGTCCCCAGAATGTCAGAGTCTTTTAAGGCCAAGCCTGCAGCTCAGTCTCCCAAAATGTCTCCACTGCAGACAAGTGCAATTCTTGAATACCTGAGTCTTCCAGGATTCATTGAAATGAGTGTGGATGAGCCCACAGAAGAAGCTGAAGTCACAGACACTGCTGGACAAAGTTCAGAACTGAAGCCAGAAAAATCTCTGGTAGCTAAACCTGATGTAGTTCCTAAAAACTGGGAGGTTCATGTTCAGGGAAACCGCGAAAGGAGCTCAAACCAAAAGGTCTCCTTTGAAAAAACAAAGTTTGCAGGTGCTGCGGAGGCCAGCATTGATGTTAGTAGAAAACAAGACTTTAAACGCCCCCTCCATGTGGAATCTAGAGATTCTTCACTTAGAGTAAGATTTCCAGATGAGATGAGACCATTTTCGCCTGGTCCAGAAAAAACTTGCAAGCAGCTCTATGATGAGAAAACACTAATTCGAGGTGGGAATAAAAGTACAGACAGACGTGAGTCTAGACTTGGATGCAGGTCAGCTCACACCTTGTTCAGTGCAGCAAGAGGAATGGCAGATATAGTGTCAAAACACTCACAGAGTTTTGTAGACAGTAATGAGTCTTTACCAGAGGAATCCCAAAGACAAGCTTCTCAGGGCAGCAGGGCTAATAACATTGCATCACGGATATGTCAGGCCCCTGTGCCATTTCTAAAGAAGTCCTTGAGCATAGGCCCCTGTAGAACACTCTCAGGCATGGGACAGCCTCGTCCTTTCCTAAAGAAATCCATCAGTTTGGGCTCACAGAGGTGGGAGCACTTCGAGAGCCCAAGGACTTATGTTTCTGAGAAATCTTACTGGGATGAATTCCCAAATCCAGACGTCAGGGTTAAGTCCTACAGTTTGGGTCGCGCACCATCTTCCCTTCCGAGACCAGGTCCCTCTTGGAGGGAGTATGTCCCATTCAGACGCCCCAGCATGGGGAGTTTAGAGAGGCCTCATCATGTACAAAGATCTCTAGCTAGTCCTTCCTACCTCACTCCTTCTGTGTACCCACTTAGACAAACTTCAGTCTCCCCAATGCTGGAACCCTCTGATCCACGACGGCAAGCCTCTGTTTTCCCAGAGTCCTCTCAGTGGTTTCCCTCTTATCAAGAAACTCTGAGGTCTGCCCAGCATAAATATGTTCCCATGCCAACCTCCATCCCTGTTCCCCAGTACCAACACTGGTCAGGATCCCGAAGGGAAAGCATGACACCCATGGATCCCAGGAGGGGCCCTCCGAGATCATACTTACCCAGGGGCATTAGCTGGCCCTCACCTTACTATGCACCCTTCCCGCCCAGGGAGGTAGATGGGTACAGATTGCCAGAGAGAGTGGGGAGGGGAGGGGAGACAGATATTCGGGAGGGAGGGAGGGCCAGCTATGCCAGTCAGAGCAGTGGCAGAGGTAGCGCCGGTCTCTTCCGCCAGTCCCTTTCCATCACTCCCACGTTGCTCAGTTCCCCAGAAACCACAGAGGAGAGTGAGCGGCACAGAGCTGATATGGATCTGCCCGAGAGGAGAGCGAAAAGGTGAAATGCCACCACACCTGGACAATAACAACTAACACACTGGAGTCTCTTCTTGGCAGAGGGATTTATTTATATTGCCAAAATACATACTGTTGTTTTTTGTTTGTGATCGCTGTTATCTGACCTCTTGTTTTGTCATTAGAAGGAACACATCAGTAGATGAGAGTTATGAGTGGGACTCTGCTGATGCCTGTGTGGACTCAGAGGTCCTGGAGGCCACAAGGTTTGATCAGCCACAAATGGGTTTTCGGAGTGACAGGGGAGGGCTCAGATATGATCAGACTGGTGGCCTCCAGGACAAGCGACAGAAAGGTGATTTTTTGTGTGTGTGTGTGTGTGTGTGTGTGTGTGACGTTGCATGTATTTATTGAGTGTAATGCTTGATGTGACGGTGCTGCATGTGTTCGTCCTGTACCCTTGCGCTGTGATTATTGTGAGCATGTCCCATGACGTACCCATCCATATATTTCCTCTTCCTGATGCCCTCCCCAGGCCTGTCTCCCTCAGTCAGCCTGCCAGTTTTCAACCCACCTCGCTGCCAGTACAGCCGCTCTCTCAGTGAGGCGCGTTTCAACGCTCTCCGCCAGGAGTACCAAGAGTACAGACGGGCTCAGGAATCCATCTGTTCCCATGAGCCCTCTCTCACCCCAGGCCATGATTCAGACTCTGACTCCAGCTCAGCACTCCTCTAGCAGCTTAACTCGGTCCGTTATTCTGCCTGCCCTCTCCCCTCTCCTTTCTACCTACCTGTCTGCATCCATTTCTTTCCTACTATTGTATCCATCCATGTGTATTTGTGCATGCCAAAATCTATGGTGCTTGCTTTAAAGTTTAGATATTTTTTATAATATCTTTATAATGACTGTTCTCTAATGCTATGCTGCTCTCTGTCTTTCACAGGTATATCTAAGACAGATACCAAATAGCAGTTGTAGTGACGACAGCACTGTGGTCCTGGACACAGACACACCTCACTGTGGCTTTGTCATGTGAACAGTTTATAAAAGTTTATATCCTTTGTTACAGCAGACTAAAGTGAAGCAATTTAAAGAGACAGAACAATATGCTGTATGCCATCAAATGTGACAGACATAAATTCTTAGTTATCAGATGACATTCTTACTTACTGATGTGTTTTTTTGCATAACAAAGCTGACAAGGGATTTTTTTAAGAAGCTTGTGCAGCTGTATTTTGGATCTTTTTTTTTTTAAACATGACAATCAGACACAGAGGGCCCCTTTGAGAAAGACATGCCTTATAAAAACAGCAACATCCTACATAATAACGGTCATATTTGAAAAGTTTATCTGCAGCATCAAAGATTTCCTTTTAATATTAAAGGGATATTAAGAATTATGTAGGTCCAGGTTCAAGATATGTTTGTGGAAAACTACATCTTTGTACCTATGTTCTCAGCTCAAAGCCGTCTACCATCACCACCCTCTGAATATGGCAAAATACACTACTTAAACATTGGTACTTAAAGATCATTAGGCAACTCTTGTGACACTTGTACTATGATACAGAAGCTCTTAACAGTCATTGTAACATAACTTTCATAACTTTAAACATTTATTTACAGTATTTAAAAGAAAAATGTGTTTATTTGTCACTGTGATTTACCTGCTGGTTCCCTGAAATCACTTCTTGTTTAATACATCTGTTACTGTAATGTTCCCCTGTTGAGACTTTATAGTCACACCACTAAAAAAAAGCCTACCAGTATTTGTTGAAAATGTACAAATGTTCATATGTACCTTAATGTGAAGGAACCCTTCTCTTTTATTGTATAGTTCTCTTTGTCATTTTATCAGATTAAAAAAAAAATGCTACTTTACTCCAACTGAATCGGTCGAACTTTGCCTCTGTGATGAAATAAGAGAGACTTTAAAACTTGATAAGAAACACAGGGAAAATAATCTTTGCCTTATTTTTGTTACTGTTATAAGTATCTAGTTGATTGACCATGGGAGAGTTGAGCTGACAAGCTTTAATCAAACAAAACTGACCAGAGGGTTTAAAAATGACGTTTGTACCTTGTTTTACATAAATCTTGCTCATGTTATGAGTATTTCTGTGTATTTATTGAGGTGAGCTACAATATGCAACATTGTTTACAATTCACATGACTGATGTGAAGGTAACACTGTGAATATTTCATTGACTTCTGATTCTGTGTTTGAAAGTTTCAGGTTTCTTGTTATGAATGTGCCCGTTAGCCTATATTTTTGTTTTGTATTTACTTAAAATGGCAAAAGCTGTTTTTGTACATCACTTCACAGAGATTTAAAGATGTCTTTGTAGCTAAACTTTGGGGAGATTCGACATTTGTTTTAGATTTATTACAACCCGAATGAAAATCTTCACATGGAGCAAATATGCATTTCTGATTATGGTTTTGGACGTTTTGTACAAACTGGAAATTTTTATATATCTTGCCACCTTGTTTTTCTCATTTTTATATGTTTGTAATGAATAAATTGTTTTATTGTGCTTCTATCTGACAGCGATTTTTTCGTTTTTGTTTTTCTTTAGTGAACTGAGTAAAGGCGTGTATTAAATACAGTTGCTCTTTTATTTTATTTCAACTAATTAGCTTAATTTCCAGAGCAGGATTAACCCTCAGCCACATCAGAAATCACCTGTCAAGTCCTCTCACGATCTCAACTTTCTCTTTACTCTGCATTCATCTTCTTGACAGTTCCTTCTCTTTGCAGAAATAGTCACATATTCAGGGTCTTATCACTTCGTTCGTACACTTTGATTCAAACCTGTACACACCTCTTGTCTCAGTGCCTGATATGAGTCCTCAGACATTTTATATATATGTGGGTGTGTGTATTTATATATAGATATACACACAAAGTCTGAGGACCCATAGTAATGTGTTTTTTTACATACTGTATTGATCATTTTAAGGACATTCAGCCCTAGACTTCATAATGGTGTGATTGTTGCTAATGAATCACGTTTTATCTGTTTAGCAGGAATGTTTGTGTCTGCAGAGCACAGTTAGGGCTCTGCTGCAAAAATAAAATAACTTAAAAGATGAATCATGCTAGGTTGTACATAAGCTTTGCTCTAAATACAAACATGAGCATGCTCACGATAACAGCTATACCATGCTAATGTTTAAAAGGTACAACAGTCCCTTTCAGAGTGAAGCCAAATAGTTAGCATTAAACAGGAAATACAGCTCAGGCCGATGGGCATGTCATTAGCTTTTTTTAACTTGATGCTGGTGCTACATCAGAAATTATGGGAGGGCATAAAGTCTATTGATACATGCTTAGACATTTCACTAAAGACAAAAATATTATCTATCTAGCTATCTAATCTATCTAACCTCAAAGTGTGTGACAAGAAAACATCGCACAACGTTGCCAGAAGCTGTTTATATGATTACTGTTTATTTCAAAGATGAGAAATTTAACATCATTTTCATGGAGATTTAATCAGTGGCATTAAAAGAATAACAAGGGGGTGTACAGTACGTCGTCACTACATACACGGTGTAGAGCCTCAATGTTTTAGTCTGAATGAGCTCGAAGAAACATTTGTTGTTTTGTACATCTCGTGTTTGTAGATGATGTTATGTAATGTACTGTTTGTTTTGATCCGTAATAATGCATAAAAATGTCACCCTGCCTGTCACGATTAAGGAATCAACTCCAGTTCAAAACATGGATCAGGGTGAAAGGATAATGACCCATGAATCCCTCAGATGTGCAGCATCAGCTGTCTGTAGATGTTATCTGGACTCATACAATTCTGACAACTTACTACACGTGTACCCAAATTAACCATCAGTTATACACAACAAGCCATTTGCTCTTCAACTAAAGCATTTATACTGTTTCAGGTAAGAATTCATGACGATACAGAGGTGAACTGCATGTTGTATGTCAAAGCTGACTCCCTCTATGTCTCAACTCACTTGGTTGACATACGCATCACATGTTTGACCATATTTCCAATGCCATCAAAGATATAGTGATAGTGATACTCTGTGTCCCACATGAAGGTTGGAGTGCTGACCACTTTGTTCTTCTCGTCCACATAGGCTTCGTAAAAATTTACTGTCAAGGTCAAAGCTGGACTTAATTCAGAACAGAAACACCGACATAAATCTGTCGAGATTTAGTTAACCAACATAAACAGCAAACAGAGGCCTCAGAAAGGATATATATGGCTCGCGGACATTGTGACGGGCACCCATGCTCTTCACAGCCTGCACCATGTTTGTGTGAGGCCAGTTCCCCCAGCGAGTATTTTCGTCCCGCTCATAGCCCATGGTCACGTCAATCCCAGGCAGCACACGGCAGGCCAGCACAGGAGCCATGCTGGCCAGTCTGAAACAGGAGCAGGAAGTCAGTTCAGGTTTCTATTAAATCAAGATTAAGAGACAAGACAGATCAGGGTGTGAAAATAATTGTCTTAAGTGTATCAACGGGAGAGATTCACAGTTTGGAAAAGAAAAGCACCCTCAGCACAAGCTCTAGTTCTAGCTCTTGTTCAGACTAGACTAGATTTTATTGAAGATCATATTTGTGACTTGAGACTTTAAAGGCAAGAAATGAACAGAATAATCAATCAATCATGAAAAATTAGAGCGATATTTGGCTGTTACAGTAACAGAGCTGGACATGATAATGTATCAAGAAGATCTACGACCACAACCAGTTCAACCAGTTCTCAATACAATTGCATCACACTTATTTAATCAAAGCGAACAGTGTTTGATGCGCTGAGGATTTTTAACATATGATCACTTAAAATAAACTAATAACTTGTTTTAATAACATGTTTTAAATTCAGTACACTGCATGCAATGCAGAGCAGTTTTTATGTCAAGAGAATGTACTTGTACTCTGCCAAACACATGGTCTCATCTGTCTCTAAAGGCCTGTAACTCAGAAAACAAAATGAATTCCTTGCAGCACTGTACTAAAAATCCTAACAAAATAGTACTGTGTGAGGCCAGTACACTAACATGTGAAGGGAGGGTTTGCTGAATTAAATTTAAAACACTGGTCAGGCTTCAAGTGCAAACTTGTATTTCAGCTGAATCTTAATTATAACCGTTACCATTTTTGATTTAAGGATGCATCCAGCTGATTTAAATGTTGTCTTTAATTTAACACTGATGAAATGGGATGAAACACATGAGGTGTGGGAACGCAGCTGCAGGGTTTTTACTGTGGAGGAGTGTAAAGTTTGCCACCAGGGCTGAATTATTGCTTTGAGAAAGATGGGCTGATTCTAAATTTACACCCTGCTTATTTTGTCAACAGATGGGTTTAACAATTTCCAGTCACCAATTACAGCTCTGACAAAACAGAACAATGGAGGGGGGAGTATCTGAAAGCAGTGAGGCTCCAGTCTGCAACAGCGACATGTGAATTGCATTGTCAGTAACATTAACTCCCACACCGCACGGCAATACGCAGTTTGCTCATCTTTTTTATGGCATTTGTTATCAGTTGCATTGGGATAAAAAATGCCACTGTACTCTTTACACTTTTTTTTTATTGTGTTTAAGATTTTTATCAATTTATTTTAAATAGCTATTTATGGGCACTAATGGCAATGGGAAATACTTACATTAGTATTATCCTTTAAATGATGGCTGCATCAAGTTCAAATACCCCCGTTATCACAGGGACAGCCGCTTCATCCTCTTCTTCCTCTGCCTCCAACTCCACTCTTTAATTCCTGTAATCCTGTATCTCCTGTTATCTTAGAGCTGCCGTCCTGCACCTGGCCACCAGGTGTCCACTGACCTGACCTGCCACCTGTCTGCACAGCTGTCCTCCATCACCCATCAGCCCCCATGTGCCAGCAAACGGTTGCTTTCTACTAGATCCTGTTGGAGCCGTCATCCTGTCTGGTTAAACTCTTGGGGATTAACTTGTCTGTTTTGACTGCCTTCATGTTGTAAGCTTTCCACTTGAGAGATAAACACAGTTTTTACTACACCTGCTCTTCCTGGTGTGAGGTGCTGGGATCAGTGGGAGACAGTGAAAGTAGAGACTTTCACCAGTGCAAAGTATTTACAAACTATCTGGTATAAGGTGTAAAGTGTTTCAATGTTTGCAAGTTTTATTTTAGTTGGTAAATTTTATGCCAATTTTATTATTATTACACTTTATTCTCCACTCTAGTTTAATGTTTAATACACATATTTTAGCCAATTTTATATAGTCTATTGTACAATAAAATATAAACGCCTGTGTGGAGTGGTGCTTGTAAAAATGGTAATATTCAGCTTCTAGGAAACACTATACTGAGACTTCAGATGATACTGCAGGTCAAACTGCTAATAGAGTTGTTAATAAGAATTACAGAACAGCATTTGTCAGCAATGGGATATATTTAATCCAAACTTAACATGCAACTGTGTCTGTGCAAAATGTGTTAGTTTAGTATTTTGATGTGTGTTGTCTTGACTTTTCTTTTTTTTTTCTACAGCTGATCCAGTGTCCCAGTTTCGTTACAGGGATCGTTTCAATCTAATATGTTTATCTTGTCTAATGTAATCTGATTTAAAAGTGGTGAGCGATTGCCAGTCTACATTTTCACCTCGTGTTTAAAAAACTGCTCTCTAATACTTGTGTTAGTATCACTCCTCTGCTACTGACATATTGAATAGTGACCAATAGATACATACCCGATAGGTTTGCGTGAACGGTGGAAATCCTTAAGCACCCTTTCCACATCATTCTGCAGCTTGCACTCTTTGCCGTCCTTCACAAATGAGGATCTAAAGATTTGAGAGTTATATATTTGTGTTCCATCTTCATCATGCCAACTTGTATTCTATCTCATTTTACTCTATTTTACACAGTCTCAGAGTGATTTATGATGTTTCATTATTCCTCACAGGTTCTTGATGATGCCGTGACCTCCTGGAAAGATGACTGCATCAAAACTGTTGGCATCCAGTTTGGACAGATCCTGCATTTGCATCATTCCCTGACCATGACTGAAGCGAGCGGACTCCATCATCATGTTCCTATGTAATGGCCAAAAATAATCATAAATACTACCTTGTGGAATTAGTCAGGTCTCGTGCATTAACATACAAAGTCAAATAAGAAATTAATGCTTTGAAAGTGCATCAGTGGGCCAGTGTACCGGTTCTCTCCAGAGGCAGGTTGCTTTCTCATGTGGTCCATCACATTCATCTGCTGTTGATTTGGAGCAAACATCTGGAAGCGAGCGCCGTTACGGCTCAGATGGTACATGGTGCTGAAGACAGAGTTGTAAATGATCATCTTTGAATTGTGCATTGTGCCCACTATTTCAGTCATCTGGCATTCCTGTGCTGAGTGATACTCACTAAACTCCCTCGTGGACATCAGTCCCATCCCACCAGCCACATCCTGAGAATACCTAGAATACATTGTGATTCACAAATCATAAGAAATGCTCACGCTAGTATTTTATCTACCGATTCACCTAATATTTTATTGATTTGTTTTACTTACCACTGCAATATTGGTATTTCCCCAGTTGCCATAATCACCATGGTGAACAAAGCAGGCAGGCTGACGAGAAAGAACAGCCAATGTTTGTTTAGACAGCAAAGCCCTGGTTGCCAGCATGGTTTAGCTTTAATTTCTCTGTTTTAGGAGAAAAACTATTGAACAGTTTGCCTCTCTCAAGACTTATGATGGTCATAATATTGATCTTGCTGTGGCTTTCAGTATTTATACCACCAGAGTGTGGCTAAGTGACGTTACACCATAAGCTCTTTTTTTCTGAGAAGAGCAATTACTTCTTTGCCTTGACTAACCTATTCCCCTCCTGAACACCATTCCCTATTAATACCTTGTTTATTCATCTGATTAACTTAAGTCATTTGGCCGGAGTGACACTTCAGCTTTGGAGAGTAATCTAAACATGTAGCTCTTTAACCCATGAAATATCTTGACCCACTTAAGACTTTAACTCTTGATAGTGTATCTGAGCGCAGGGATCTACAGAAATGATGCACACATGCCATCTAAAATGTAGTTTTATAGTTTGGACTGTTAACTCAAGACTCTTCCACAACACTATGCATCCATATTTAGTTGTTGAAGATGCTTCTTATTGTATTTTTATAAGGAGGTAGTTTATTTGATGCATTTATACACTAAAGGCATACTGCATGCCCTTTAAAGTCTATTAGGTTGTAAGACTCTTACTCGCTGTAATGCCGTGTTGCGTCTAGAATGTCTAGACAGCAAACCCAGAAATACCCTGGTCAGACGGAAATGTCAAAGTCGATATACAGTTAAATCAAAACTACAGCTCCTACCTATAGACTGCATCTGATGGAAGTTACAATCAGTGAAAACCCAACATTCAATGCCAAGTTACAGTTGGCATTTACTTTATTTTGACCACTTTTTAATGTATAAACACTATTTACAGACTGATTAACGTATAGCGACAGTTTGAGGAACAAAATGAAGTAAACAGAACACAACCAACTAGCACAATCACATTAAACGCAATTTCAAACCTCAGCTTGAACCTTATGTGAGATTTACTCATAAGAGCAGGTTTAAAATTTGCACACAAAAAGAACTCGTGCTTAGAAATCACATACTGAAACCGTCACATATAGTAATCACAAAGGACAAATAAGATTTTATTTTTTCAACAACAATCATTCAAATCAAACACAAGAAACATGACACAACCAACTTACGCTGTGAGGTTCCTATTACTAAACTTCATCCTTGCTGTGAAATGTACATTTCATGTCCATTTCTCTGTGGATGTTACCTCTCAACATACAACACATGCCATAACCTCATGGGTGACAATTTTGTGGTATTCGAAGTACATATGTGATTAAATAAGACTTAAATGTGTGAGATTTCTAAAAAGCAAAAGAATGAAAATAAGACACAGCACAGACAACTAAATAAATACAGTCAATTTGATATTTAATATAAAACAGATTAAACAATAATGTATTTTTGCAGTTTCCATAAGTATAATAAAATCATACACGTGGCAAATATATCAAAAATTAAATAAAAATGCCACTTAAAGCTCCACTAAGATCTAATCAAGAGCATAATAACTGCTGACAATATGCCAATAGCCCAGCGTCAATAACTGGCATTGATCAGGCTGTGGCTGCTTCATCACTTACTTGTGATGAGCCATGTTGAGCACTCCTTGCAGTTTAGTTTACTTTACATGTAAGGACCAAATCCTAGAAGCCATTTACATGCAAATCACAAACGACATCAGTTGTGAAAGTAAGAATCATCTCCTAAATTTCTGCCACCAATAAAGAAAGCTTTCATGCACCCAAGCACTGTCAGTCAAGGTGTTTGTGCACTAACTGTGCACACACTGTGTTCATTATGGAGAGTATCTGCAAAGAAATCCATTTGATAAAGAGTGATGTTTGCTCATCAAGCCAATAGCCCTGCTGAGAGAGAGAAGCGTGTGCTAGAAAGACCAGTCTGGCAGCATTATGGTGTGTAGGCAGGCGGTGGTTGAAACTGATTGGCAATGTCATAATCAGCAGGAAAGGTTTCACTGCTGTCCTCCATCTCCGAGAGCAGCTCTAAAGCCTGCTCCTCCTCCTCTGTGGGGTAGTGGCGCAGGAGGTTTGCTGCTGTGGCGAGGATAGAGGCTCCACCTGCACCTGCTACCAGATAGAAGCTGATGGCAAAAGTAACATATATGAGAGAGCCGTGGTACTTTTTGTGTTGCTGCTGAAGTGACAAGATGAGCTCCGAGGCCCAGTAACAGAAGCCTATCACTGTGGCACACTGCAACACTAAAAACACACAGAAAAAAAACCCAATTAAGTAGGCAAAAATGTCCAATTGATAGAACCTGTGAAGAAATCTAATATAACAAATTAATACCTGTGAGAATATGTGCAAATGCATATCTGCGTGTGATCTTAAGTGCAGGGTGCTTGGGTCCAAACACATCCAATAGGAAGGCAGTCAGGCTGCACAAGATGCCCAAGAAACAGAAGGCAGCAATCACCCTCAGCAGCAGGACAGTCTGCGGGTTCACACAGTAATCTAAAGGACACAAGAGACATCACAAAATATTACAACTGATCCACCACACTAATCTCTCCCACAGGTTTCACTGGCACTATCGTTCCTCACCATCCAGAAGCTTCGGGTCGATGTATCCCAGAACATCTGATACACCCAGCTCTTGTCTCGGGCAGGTGCCTCCATGAACCCGGAGCCAGGCTGGTTCCGCCAGAGCCGTGCAAAGCGCCGTGATGGATAGAGCTCCGGGCAGAGCCGATACCAGGCTCCGCTCCTGCTGCTTGGGGATCGAGGCACCTCCTCTCCTTCGTCGGCCTCCAGGAACAGTAGAACCCGGCGGGGCATACATGCTCATACAATCTCCTTGTCGTATTTTGCAGTTTCCCTTTATTGCCAGTAGCTTGTATGTGACTGGACTAAACGCCCCGTTAATAACGTTACGACCAGAATCACTAACCAAAAGTAGCTACTGTTACCTGGGCGATGGACAAAATGACAACGGTCCTGACCTTCTGTTCGCTGTGATATCTAATGTTTCCAAATGACGTTTAACATTTAAACTCCCAGCTCAATAAAAAACACGAACACTATCTGAGTGACGGGAACACAATGGACAGATGGCCTTCAGGCCTGTTAACGCTAGCTGTGTTGTTAGCGTCAGAAGCTAGCTCGCGGCTAACGCCAAATTTTGTCAGCTGTTATACAAAAATACACTTAACGTAAACAAATTAAATAAACTACAAACTATTAACTCACCTACCCCGAGAAAAATAACGATACATTTATTCGGGAAAACAACGACTAAACAAAACAAAATGAAGCTTACACAGGCCTCCCTTAAAATATTGACTTCCTTGTTACACCATTCTTCTTCGTGCCTTCAATAAGCAGCAGTATAAAGGCGACTGAAGATCGGTGCTCCCATCTAGTGGAAAGTCCTCGAAACACATAGCTCAACAGCCAGGTTTTTTATTGTGACTATGCGATATGCGATTACACATATACGTATAAATACACACACACACACATATATATATGCACGTCCAAACGAAATAAACTAAGTAAGAAATAAAATGTAAAATGCCTTGGTGAAGCAAGACCAAAATATGTTAATGTTTTGAGACAAACTTTTTTTTAGTCCTGAAAGCGCTGTCAGTGTTGTCTTATGTTCTTATTATTTGTTTATTTAATTATTTTTTATTTATTAACACGTGTGACAAGAAAAACAGAAAAAGACAAAGATAAGAAAAAGTGAAGCCCCACAATGCATCGCGTTAAATACCTGATAAGCAAAGATGGCGGCATTTCCGACACGGATGTTTTTGTGAACTTTTATACTATGTTGTTTTGTGCTAATACGTTGCGGTTTTTCTAGTTAACTGTCAGATTAAGTGAGTGTTGCTTAGAACAGCAGCACTGTTCGTTTTTGCGGGTTGTTGTTTTTTTAAACACCGTGTCGTGGTGAGCGGAAACAGTTCACAGGACGCAGCACAGACAGCAGCACGTACACATATCTAACCTGCTGAATATTTCACCAGCTCAGATATGAAGGAGGCTTTGACCCTGGTCCAGAGACTGAGCGCACACCCGGATTCCCGGTGTTGGTTCGTCAGCTGGAGCCCGTCCGGAACCCTGCTAGCTTCGTGTGGGGGAGACAGGGCCATCCGGATATGGGGACGAGAAGGTGAGCTGTCAACAAAATGAACAGGATGATAGATCATAACTCACAGCCTGTTAACAGCTCCTCGTTTTACTGACTAATGGTCAAATAACATTATAATAGAACAATACAGCAGCATCGTAGTCAAAACACGTCACAGAAAAAACCCTTCACTACCTTGTAATATGTAGAAATGAATTATTAAAATGTGATAATGTGTAAGACAGATTACAGATAATTGAGTGGGATTTTGTGATTTGGAGACCTTGGTCTGTGGATTTTAATCAAAACACAGGTTTTTCAAGTTTTGGCTTTGTAAATTGGCAAATTACTTATAGGTAAAGGTTGTATGTGGCAGATGTTTTTGTATATAATGATATAATACAATTTTTAGAAATTCAACAATGAACCCTTTTTAGATAAAATTGTAAGATATGATTGCCAGTTTTGCCAAATCCACTTAATTAAATATTAAAAGTAGTTGCTTCATCACACTGAGGCAAACAGTGTGGTGTAATTTAATCAGCCCTTCTCATTGATTTGTAAAATTGTCCTCAACTTTCACAAAGAGAAATTAAACTGATCTTCTTAAAAATGGTACAGAAAATTCTCTGTTGGTGATCATCCTTCTTGACTTTCTTTTTCAGGTGACTCTTGGATATGTAAGAGTGTCCTACAGGATGGACACCAACGTACTGTGAGAAAGGTGGCATGGTCTCCCTGTGGGAATTATCTGGCCTCTGCCAGCTTTGATGCAACCACATGCATCTGGAAAAAAAAGAACGATGACTTTGAGGTAACAGAGAGGTTTAATCTTATCAGTCACACCTCTTGTTTTCAAAATTCTTTCATCTTTGTTGATTTTATCCTGATTCTCGCTTCATCTTGCAGAGTTTGACTGTACTGGAAGGACATGAAAATGAGGTTAAATGTGTGGCCTGGGCCCCTTCAGGGAATCTGCTGGCAACATGCAGCCGAGACAAGAGTGTCTGGGTCTGGGAAGGTTTGTGTTCAGCTACAGTGGGTCATCACCTCAGAGGCGGGAGGAATCATATCTCAGTTTGCTCTTTCCCTTTTTCTCTTTTGGTTTCACAGTGGATGAAGAAGATGAGTATGAGTGCGTTACAGTTGTAAACTCTCACACACAAGACGTGAAGCATGTTGTGTGGCATCCGACACAAGAGGTAGGTCACACTCTGCTCTATGCGCCTGATTGGTTTGTTGTAACTTTATCATACCATCTATTTACTATGTGTTTCCATAGCTCTTGGCTTCAGCCAGCTACGACAACAACATCTGTATTTACAAGGAAGAGGATGATGACTGGGAGTGCCGAGCCACCTTGACAGGACACACATCCACAGTATGGAGTTTGTCTTTTGATGCCGCTGGACAGAGGCTGGCTTCATGCAGTGATGATCGCACTGTGAAGATTTGGAAGGAATTTCCAAATGAAAGTGGGCAAGGTGAGCTGTGAGTAGCAGATAGCATTAATAGATGAGAAATAGAGGAAGAGATGTCACTTAATATCAGTCACATACCTGAGTGATGTACACAGCTGGTAAAGCTGTGTACATCACTCAGGTATGTGACTTTTGTCAATTTTTAAAAACATTTAAAAATATCAAACATGCCTCAAGTTGTGCACATTCATAATCAGCAGTGGATGTTTTAGTCAACACTGTGCCTTGTGTTGTTTTCTTTATTGTGTTTGTTAGTAAATTTTCTTAAATGAAAAGGAAAAGTGCAATAGCGTGCATAGGTGGACGGATACTAGCGGGCCATTTTATCTCACTCTTTTTTTTTTCTGCTCTGCTTGTTAAACAGGTGATGCGTCATGGAAGTGTGTTTGCACTCTGTCTGGCTACCATGGACGAACAGTGTATGATGTTGCCTGGTAAGACACATCTCATGTTGTGTATTCAAAGCATCCCCCCAAAAAACTGTTGTTCAATAGCAACTGGACTTGTTTTTAAGCTCTTAGAGACATTTTGCCTTCCATCAATTTCACAAATTGATAAAGCCTTCTGGATAACAATGACCTGGATGAAAAAGCCCTTTCTGCCTTGTCTTTAACCTGTTTAGTCCGTGAATCAGTCTTATTCATCTCTCTGCTACGTCACAGAATGCTATATACTGAGATATTGTTTGTGTGTCTAGGTGTCAGCTGACTGGTGCCCTGGCAACTGCCAGCGGTGATGATGCAGTGCGGGTGTTTAAGGAGGATGAATCAGGTGATCCAGAACAGCTGGTGTTTTCACTGGCTGCTCAGGTAACTAAAGCCCACAGCCAGGATGTCAACTGCGTCTCCTGGAACCCAAAGGAGCCAGGACTCCTGGCTTCCTGCAGCGATAATGGAGAGATCGCCTTCTGGAGGTTCCACGAAGAAGACTGAATGTATGATCTACATAACTGGTCACTTACTGAGCAAAAGGTTACACTGGAAACTTTGTGGTTTCGAAGTCTCCACATCATTGTTCTTACAACCTTTTACAGCGTCTGTATCTTAGCGGACATGTCAACGGTCGTCTTTCATGTCAGTTTCTTAACTGCTAAAAATCCTTCAGTGCATGTTGTGCTTTGAGATTCTACATATTCTTTATAATAGAATTTACTGACATTTATTCATGTTTATATAAATAATAAAAAAAAATTATGTGTCTTCTCTTTATTGCAAAAACATTTTCCAGACAAAACATCACACTGAAAAACACGAGACCAGTCCAAGAAATAGATTTCATAACAAAATGATTTAAATCCAAAATAAAACTGGACAGTTTTTTTGTAAAACCCAATCTGGAATAAAGATGTACTTAAGTTGACAGGCAGGACAGCTTGATAAGAGTCTCTTTTTTTTTTTTTTAAATCTATTGGGGTCTATAAAATACACAAGCACTCCCTGGCAACTGCTAATGACAACAGTAAGCAGAGTTTGCCATGTATCTGGAAAACATGTCAGATTATAACAGATCCTGTACACTCTAGACTGATTCGGGTGACTTAGACACAGAAAACTTAAAAACATCACAAGAGCATAAGGGATATATAATGAAACAGCTACAAGGAAATCAGTGGCCATGAATCAGACTGAATATCTACAGTAAAAAAAAAAAAACAGAAAAGATTGATCCCTCCCGCTATCAATCAAAATTCTGGAGGCTGCAATGATTAGTCTGAGTCACTGTCTCCATCGCTGTCTGCCTCCTTCACGTCCGCGCTGAACTTGTACTCCTGGTCACAGCCCATGTATGCATCGCTCATGAAGTACAGCGTGTAGTTATGAACGCCCATCGCTGGTGCAACAAAGTCCAGCTTCACCTGCAGACGGGGAAAAGAACACATAAACAAAATAAGGCCTGTGTTTGTTTAAAAATGATTTATAGCGATAAAATATATGAAGCAGGTCGAAGTGCTGACCTTTGCTTTCTGCTGAAGAGTTAACCTCTTGATGGAGATGAGGCTGTTGGACTTGGGGTCTCCGATCACAACCCACCAGCCCTCCTCACGTTTCTGTAACAATGATAACATAGTTTAAGACATTCAATTTAAAGAGAAAAAGTAAAAAGGAGTATGAAAATATAGAAGTACTTGTTTTTTACCTGGGGGAAGAGAGGTGCAATGACAGGCCCAGTCACTTCCTCCTCCCTCTCCAACTGTACTTGCACCAGAACTGGACTACCGCTGTGAGAAAGCACAAAATTATACGATTAATATATTAAAAGTTATATACTAAAAATAAACAGAATCTGGTATAACAGAAGCAAAAACACCACCAATATGATGCAACAAATCAAATATAAACAGTGATTACATTATTGATGTATTCATTTTGTAACAGGATCCGTACATACCTTTTGATGTTGTCCTTTTCTGCCACCTCGTATGACAGCTCGATGTTTGGGTATCGGTTACAGAAGCGAGCTACATCAGCCATCTGTGCATCCGAGAGCTGGAGCAAGGGAGTTCTTTCTTCATCCTCCATCTCCATGATGTCAAAGATGCTTTCGACACCCTGATGAAGACCAGAGATGAGACAGTCTGCTTCAATCTGGATATAATCTACTTATACTAGTACTGAAACAAGGGTGAAGATAATATAAAGCATGTTTAGTATTGTGACTGTCGTACCTTGTCAGTGCATCTCTTGATGTGCTCTGAGGTGAAGAAGGGCAGCTGTTTGAGGTACGAGTCCTTGGACCACATGGCCTGAGTGACCATCTGTGCCAGCTCCATAGCTGCCAGCGCAGGACTCAGCCAGCCGTTACTGGACAGAACATCGACACAGGCCTGGATCAGACGGATCGCCTGCAAGCACAAAAAGCAAACATGGTAAATATCATTTGACCATCAATGGCTTAGTCCACCTTAACAGCAAAATCACCATTAATATGTACCTTGCTCAGGATCTCCTCGGTGTCCGACTGTAGCTCAGCGCTCAGCTGCATCCTGGAGAGGTGGGCTTGCAGCAGCAGGTTTGTCTTCACATGTGGATCGTTGAACTTAGGGTTGTTCAGTTTGTGAGGCACCTTCTGTGCCAGCTGGAATTCAAAATAAGCCAACAAAATTTCATTTCTATTCACTGAGTTGGCAGGGATGCATTCATGTTTCTATGAAAAGAGGAAAGGTCGGTTACATTTGTGTCCTATGAGTGTGGTGTTTACCTGACGGAGAAGTGTGTCTTCATGGTGTCTGATGGGAATGTTCTTGTACTCAGCAGCATTGGCGATGATTTCAATCAACCCACGGATCTTTGTCTTGGCATTTAGGGACATGCTGAACAACTCTGCAAAACGCAGTAAAGCAAAACAGTTTTGTGAAGAATCTATGACAATCATCTAATCAGGCAACAACAGATCTTCAGCAACAGTGATGGTTGTGCTGCGGCACATACCGATGGTGGTGTAGTTGATGTAGTAGTAGGCCGCAATCATGCCCAAATTGAGTGGTGCTACATCCATCTCATCCTCTATGCTGATGCACTTGGACTGCTCCAGGTCATGCAACGTGTTTTCCACCAGCTCAGACAGATGGTCCGACAGGTGACGATGGGACATGCCTGACAAGGTAAACGCAAAACTTTACTTATCTTTGAGCTCTTCCCAAGATCTGACCCAGTAAATGTAAAACATTTGTTATCTCACTTTAACACTGAAGGATGAGACTCACCTTGCAAGTTGTAATAGTTGGGGTTTTGGGTCATACGACGGTAAAGGAATGTCCACGTCAGGTAGTCCACAGCGTCCTGCTTGTTCTCCACCGTCTTGGTGACAATCTCAGCGTTGAAGTGGTCATGGAGGCAGTGATCCAGGTGAGACTCCACTGGCAGTGGCTCGTACAGGAACTTCTTGAAGAAGTCCTATCAAGGAAAAAAAACACAGTTGTTGCTGCTGTACAGTTTAAAAAGTCACTGTTCAAAATGGACAAAAAGACAGAAACAACTGATCTTTCTACCTTCTTTGAGCCCTGACACATAATGACACAGCGCCCCTCATCATCGAGCATGGGTCTGTTGGCTTTGCCCACCATCTGAAGGACGTCATATATGGGATAATCCACATATCTGAAAAAAAGACAGAACAGGGCGAAGATGTCACTAACACAATACAGATTATTTATATAAGGGCATATTCTCTAACAAAAGAGTGCATCAAACTAGTGGGAGCCTTACGCATGGATTTTGCCATTATAGTACTGGGTGTCCATGACAATGACGAGATGTGCAGAGATGTTGATGCCCCAACAGAGTGAGCGAGAGGACACCACCACCTGAACAGCACCTGCAAAAAGAAAATATTTGACATTTCAAAAGTGATGATTCAGTCTTAAACCTGCAGAGACTAAACTGAAAGGGCAGAGCAGGAGTCATACCTGAATTGAAGAGCTGCTCCACTATTTTGCGTTCAGTTACAGACAGGCCTTCATGCAGGTAGCCAACGCCATTGGCCAGAGTCTCTTTCAGAGTGGAATCATTTATTTTCTCCAGGAATGGAGCGAGGTCTTTCTCAGTGCAATGCAAGAACCTACAGAGAGACAACCTTCATGTTTCATTCACTCTGCCAAGATGTTATAGCAACAACAGTACTCACTGCAGTCACTGACCTCTGAGGAACCACATCAGCAGCACAGAACGTGAGGATGTCAATGGCTGTGAGGCGAGTCTGTCTGCGGGAAGGGACGAACACCACGACTGGCTTGGAGGGAGAGTGCTTCATGATAGCGTGGTAGACTGGCTTAGCCATAGACAGCAGGCGGGTCTGAGTGTGACTCACATTGAAGCCCTAAACAGACCAGAACATTTGACAGCAAGTCAGGAATGTGACAGGAATTTATGTCTGATATTTTGACAACTGACAACCGACGGCTTTTGTTGTCTGGCACGCCATTTACACACCTGGATGTGCAGCTCCAGAGGAACAGGCCTGACATTGGGGTGGAAGTTGAATGTGGCAGTGGTGCTGCAGCCCAGCCAGTGGGCCACATCTTTGGCGTTGGACAAAGATGAACTGAGGGCCACGATGCGGATGGGACGCTCAATCTGGGAGGAGATGTACCTCATTCGGGAACAGATGACCTCCAATACAGGCTGATGAAGAGAAACATGACACGTTAATATTATTCACAGTCTACACGTAACTATCACAGTTCAGTGCTTACAACCTGAAATTACAGCTCTGTGTGTTCTTACTCCATTTTCTCCTCCGATAAGATGTGCCTCATCCACAATGAAAAGGCTGACGTTCTGGACGTTCTTCCTCTGTTTCCAGCGGCGAGACAGGATGTCCCATTTGTCGGGGGTACTGACAATAATGTCACCTTTTCCCAAGAGCTTCAGATCTGTGCTCGTCTCTCCTGTCAGCAGAACCACCTTCTTGTTCAGGATGTCCTGGAACTTCTGGTGCCAGTCAACAAACACCTGAGAGACAAACGATTAACGTAATTATAAATTATGACAAACACAGTAAGCAGGACTGGTTCTGATACGCTTGTGTCTGACTTCATACCTGTTCAGCCAGCGCTTCCATAGGCGTGATGTAGACACAGCGACCTTCTGCATTGTGCAGCAGCATCCTCAGAATAGCAAACTCAGCACAGATGGTCTTTCCACTGCCAGTGGGAGCTCCCACAAACACATTATCATCGCTGTTGTACACAGCATTGAATACTGGGGGGACAGAAACAACAGCAATGTAAAGAGCACCTATGATGAACAACATGTTGTTTGGATCTGCATACATGTTTTTTTTTTCTTGCTGCATACCTTGTGTCTGAATGGGGTTGAAGAAGGGGAACTTGTTCTGGTAGAGAGCCTCAAAGGCAGAGTTCCTGAGAGCAGTGACAGGAAGAGGCTGCAGGTCCAGCAGCTCAGTGGGAGGGGGGTACTTCTCAGGGAGGATCAAGTGCCGGAAGGAAACTGGGAGCTGAGTCTCACAGGCTGAATACAGATAGAAAAAAATCAAGCAGTGAGTTGAAATTCTTGACTAAAACCGGAAGTGAATATATAGAACACGTTTTATTCAGATGACTTACATAGCCAGCGGTCGGAGACCACACGGATAAAGTACTGTGGAGGCAGAGGCTCAAATACTGGGACAAAGAAGGTCACAAGGTGTTCATCCTGAGCGTACTTTGCCTTTAGTAAGAAGTACTCGTGGTGAAGAATGACTTCACTGTCCACATCCTCAACCAAGATCCAGAAAGCCTCAGATGACCCATGAATCTATATGTGAAAAATAAAGTGTGTCAGGAAGCTAAGAAATAGCTTAGGTGCAGCAGATAAAGGGTTGTTAACTAGATTTAAATACAGACCTTGTCATCCCACTGGAAATCAGGTGTAATGGTGAGCTCCACTTTCAGTGTTGAGCGGGTGATGGGCTGCAGATGAACAGCCAAGTCCAGCTTGGGGAACTGGTGGAGGTATTTGTGGATAGTCTTCCCCATCTTTGGCATACGGATCAGCTCGCCTGAAATATTAAACATATCACTAGTAAATTCTCAAATTACAGAGGGAAATCCAGCAAGCATGTTGTGAAAGTGAGAGAACTCACCAATCTCATTGTGGTTGAGGTCATAGAGACGCTCGAAGGGGAAGTTTTTCTTCTCAATCTTCTTGATCACCTCCTCTGGAAGCTTCTTGAACTGTCGCAATGGAGACATCGACTGCCACCTGTGGAGACAAAGAATATCAGCAGCCTCCTCGGCACTAACGTAGCTTTTGGGCAGAAGACAGACACACTTACATTCTCTTGTCAATCATCTTGCAAAGGTTCATGGTCTTGTCTGTGAGTTGAGCCCAACCCCTGTTTAGCACGATCTCAAATATAGCCCGCATCAACCTTCCAGCACTCTGAAAGACAAAGAGTCATAACCATTTAAAACATTTTATATATATACTTACAATGGATGAAAGATGTTTCACAAACAGTTGTATTTAGCATTTGGAAATGTTGTTTGTCAGACTATAGAATATGTTATCATAGGACTACACTGTTCTTAAAACAAAAAAGTTGACATGAAAGTAATGAAAACACTGGATGTCCTATTGTACCTGTGTGACATAGACCATGTCTGCCATAAGAGCAAATCCTTCCAGTTTGAGTTGAGAGATGTACGCCTGGAGCAGCACGTTGATCTAAAATGAGAATACAAATTATATATCCATCCATTATCTACCGCTTAATCCATTTCGGGTCGCGGACAAATTATATATATTACACATATATTATTTACTGGGACAATGCTTAATCATACATGATACTCACAAGATACCTGTGCTGTGCATGACAACAACTGGATTTGGTTGTTGGCTGATAAACAGTATAATTATACACATTACCTTAGCACTAGGCTCCTCAATGCTTTCCTTCACAGGTATAGGAACTCTTTCCAGCAGCTTCTGAAGCTCTAGCTTCTCCTCCTGAAAGACAATGTGTTACTATTTAGGCTTCTACTAAGGATGATTGCTTAAACCACTACAACTTTCTAGAGACAATCATACCTCTCTCACTGTGATGTTCCTGAACTCTGAGGAAAGTGAGAACACTCTGAAGAGCTCGATTTCACTAAGAGTGGGTTTCAGCAGCTGGTTGTAAGTTTGAATGGAGTCGTGAGTAATGTAAAAGTGGCTGGCAATGCGTCCCAGGTCTGTGACCTGCGGAAAAGGAGGAAGGAAAAAAAACATTAAACCCAACTCATCACTAATGTACCACCACTAAAATCACAAAGAATATTACAACGCACACTCAGCCAAAATCTAAATACCTGGAAGGTGCCGGTTCTTTTGTCATATTTCATCAGACTATTCTTATCCAGGACACTGGCTGCTGTGTGCACCAGGTCCATCCTCCTCCTCTCCAGCAAGGGGTCTGAACTTCTGTCATCGTGAGAGACGCCGTACAGGGTGGGATTACGGAGCATACGCACGTACAAGTAGGTGTAGCCAAGCCAGTTCACTGCATCCTGACACATATAAAATACAATAAGTTAGAAAATTAATAGTCAGCTCCTTATGCCTTTATGGAAGCGTTTGTATGCTGGTCACTAACCTTAACATTCTGCACATTGCCCAGTACTACCTCAGCATTGAGCATGTCAGCCAGCTTGCCCACCATCTGACTTTCTATGGGCAGCTGCTGGTTGAGGAGAGACAGGTAGTACTGCAGCTCTCCATGGGATGTGATCAGGATTCCCTCTCCCTTGGTGTCGTACTGAGGACGACCAGCTCGACCAAGCATCTGAAATCATTTATTATTAACAGTTTCAGTGTTAGCGGAGGCATAAAGAAGAATTACTGCAGCTTAGTATCAGCGCACAGACTGACCTGTAAGATGTCCAGGGCACCAAGTTCAGTCCATCTGCCCTTCTCTGGGCTATACACCTGCGTTCCTTTAATGATGACAGTGTGTGCTGGCAAATTGACACCCCATGCCAGAGTGGCTGTAGAAACCAGAACCTGGATGTGTCGATCTGCAAACAGATCCTCTACCAGCGTACGGTCGACTCTGGTCATTCCAGCATGGTGGATGGCAAATCCATAAGGCAGCAAGTCCTTCAGCTCCAAGTTCTGGATAACAAAGTTCAGCTCTAAGTCGAACAGAAACTTTGAATTTGGGCATCTCTCTTATTTTGCTGTAGTGATGTAACTCACCTTGCACTGTTCTGCCTCAGTTCTCAATACTTCAGTGGATGCTGAACCCTCCCTCAGGAAAAGACCCAGTGTGTCCTTCTCCAAACACATGTCCCTTATGGCCCTGGCTGTCTTTCCTGTCTCCTTCCTGGAGTGGACAAATACTAGCACCTGATGGAAAAAAGTGAATGTCAGGCGTTTCTCAAATCTTCTTACACACCGTTATAAATCAAAGCTACTTCTGCAAGTAGTGCAGGGCCACTGCACATACACATTTCTCTAATTCTCTGAATTAAAAGTTCTTTCAACTTAGTAATGAAGTCAGAGAGGACTCACCTGATTCTTTCCAGCATGCTCCATTATTTTTTCGTAGACAATCTCATTCATGATCTGGAAACGCTTGATAGCTTTCTTCTCTGTGATGCCAACGTAGGTTTGTTCCAGGGGAACAGGACGGAAACTGAAGAGAAAATGTATTTCGGTTATCAGAGGTGATCATACAAAAAACATGAAATCAAAGTGTCCAAACATGATCACATATAAAATACCTGTTATCAAAGTAGAAGAGACCCTTGGCGGGATCTACACGCAGGCAGGTAGCAACATCCTCATAGTTTGGCAGTGTGGCGCTGAGGCCCAGCAGACGCACGTCCTCCTGGGTGAGCTCCACATTGCGGATTGTCCTTGCCACCAGAGCTTCCAACACCGGTCCACGGTCATCATGCAGCAGGTGGATTTCATCCTGCACAATACATTGACTTTGTTATCAAGAGAGTTTTGACAGACACACTCTGTAGTAGGCATCTTTATTAATAATACACTTATACATATTGACAGTACTTACAATGATAATGAGCCGCACTAGCTGGGTGTAAGTACGCTCTCCACCTTTACGGGTGATGATGTCCCATTTCTCAGGTGTGCAGACAATGATTTGAGTGGCGTTAATCTCCTCTTTGCAAAGCTGGTGGTCTCCTGTCAGTTCAGACACTACGATGCCATAACTTGCCAAGCGCTGTGAAAAATGAGAAGACAGAAGTACAACTGTCATTTGTCAAATCTGCACCTTTCACGACTAAAAGACCTTAATGTATGTAAACAAAGCTCTGGAGGAGATGGACGAGGCTGACCTTGCTGAAGCTTCCCACCATCTCCTGCACCAGGGAGCGCATGGGTGCAACGTAGATTATTTTAAAGTCGTCCACGTTGATAGTCCCATCTAGATTGATATGCTTTCCAATTTCCCTCAGCATTGCCATCAGGGCAACATTAGTTTTACCAGCTCCCTGTGCAGAAATGGAATAAAATTATAGGAGAAAAGGTACACAAAACTGTCGCAGTGCTTTTGACTTTAAAGTCTTCTCACCGTAGGCGCACACACTAGCAGGTTTTCATCCGTTTCCATGGTTGTCTTGAACAGCTTGCTCTGTATGCGGTTCAGGTTTTTGAAGCCTTCGAATCCAGCCTGGGCATACTTGGGCAACTTGTCAATGGCAACAAGCACCTGAAGACACAATAACAGTCTAAATATAAGACATTAACACAGCTACACACACTTTAATAGCTGCATAGTTGGGCAATGACTAGTTTACATTATGAGACAAATGACCAACAAACCTCATCGTCAGCAAAGGGCTTGGGTTTGAGGGCAGGCACGTGAACTTCTTCATAGCCTTTGCGTTGTTTGCGAAATGAACCATCTGGCAACTGGCACCTCTTGTTAGCCATGAAATGGCTTCCCTGTGTGAAGGCTAGGTCCTCAAGGTCCAGCAACTGTCGTGGGGCCACTGACTGCAGGTTAGGAAGAATGAATAATTTCCACAATATCAGCTTTAAGGTCTAAACACTTTAGCCTCGTTACTAAATGAAGATTGTTGCATTTTTTTACCTCTCCACGGTCAATGTCCATTGCTTCCATATCATCAACACGAGACTTCCTCACCCTCTCCCTGCGAGATCGCTCCTCCTAAGAGACGACCAGTAACAGATGTAAGCGTCTAAACAGAAACACTAAACACAATCAATTCTTGCAAACCGTTAACCTACAGCGATTCCACAAACATAAACTTACCCGAATTATATCCTCCTTCTCTGTCTCTTGCAGCTGGTAAAGAATCTTGGACAGATCCTGATCAGACTCCATCTTCGCTATGATTCGTTCCTTTTCTGCTTCACTCTGGGCACTGGCCAGCATGGTACAATACTGAACTGTGTGTCAAATGGAAGAAAAATTAATAAGTGAAAGGGGCACAAAATAAAATGGGCTGAAACAGTGTTATTCTATAACACAAACGTACTCATGCGGCGATGCTGACGGAGGATCTTGATAAAATCAAAGGTGTTGAAGCCCAGCAGCAACACCAGCTGGTTCTCACATTCTCTATCATCACTGGCAGTCTGTGAAACACAGAGAGACATGGATGAGCAAGTCTGAGATACGTGTGTATCCGCTCTACAGTAAACAAAAAGGTAAAAATGGACACGGTGATGAACATACCTTGAGGATTTCTAAGACTTCATCAGCTTTCTTTTGTGAGACAATGGCGTCATCATAAAAACGGCTGAGCTGACGCTGGAGCCAGAAGGCATCAATGTCTCTGGGGTGTAGGTCTTTTTTCTTTACCATCATCACATCGCCTGTGGCTCCAAGCTAAATAAAGTGTAATTTGTTAGTTTATTTATGTCACATAGACTGCAGTAATTCATAAAGATGAATTGCATCAGTACTGACATTAATGCAGACATTGCACTTACATTGGCTGACAGAGCGCTGCCCACACCTGCCTCCTCTCCTTCACTGTCTTCATCTGAGTGTTCATCTCGTACCTCACCAAACTGGTCTTCATCCCCTTCCTACATAATAAAGACAGAAAAAAATTGTCACACAACCTAAAACACCTCAGGTGATCAGTGTTTTCAAACTAAAACATTTGAGCTATAAATGTAGGATAACTACAGTAAAAGACAAAAAACTCACCTCCTCATCAGATTCAAACTGGACGTTTACACCGTATGTTTCATCAATGTTGTCATCTGTGGATAAAACATATAGTGTGCCATGTTAGGAACATTCAGGAAAAAAATGACATGAGGCTGATACTTAACAAGGAGGCCTCGGTTACACTTCAATTAAGGGACTTACCCATGTTCTGCAAGTCTTTGTCCCCACCATAGTCTGTGATCTTCTTGCCCAGATTGACCAGAACATGGTAGCGTGTGTCATCAGCAGGTCCAAGAAGCTGCTCAACTTCACGTCGCCTTTCTTTGTCTCTCATTTTATCATTCTTAAGTACTGCTAATACTTCATCAGCTGCTCCACACAGAATATCACGTGGCTGCAAATTAGATATAATAAACAAATGATATTTCAGACATAATTCAAAAATACAAACTCTTAAAGAAAGCAGCAGTATATTCACTGACCTGATCTCCCAAAGCAGCATGGATAAAGCTGAGCAAGACTTCATATGTCTCTCTGGTTTCCTTGGTTTTAGGTTTGTACACGATGCCTACCATTTCATCAATGCCTTCGGACAGAAGGGTAAAGCCCTTCATTTTGTTGATATCGTGTCTGTCCTCATCTCTTTTTCGTCTCCTGCATACAGAAAAAATTAAATGGATTAGTAATATGAAAGAAAGATCTTTCATATGTGCTTGTGACACATACTTGGCCTGCACAATATTATCCCATAAACTTATTTTATATTGGTTAAACATCCAGTAAACATCATAATAAAGCAAGAATTTGATAAGAAATATATCGGTTGTTGTTTGCAGAACTGACTTGTCTCGTCTCTCCTCCAGCTTCTGAGGTTTGGTCCTCTGAGCCTTGTCACCCATCTTGGTCCCCTCCAGCTTTCCCACCAGGGACAGCACTTCTCCGGTGGGTTCATCTCTCCGTGTGCGGTCGATCAGAGAGCGATCAGCTTGTAACACCAAGTTTGAGTTCTAAAAATGCAATACAAACACAGATGATCAGTCAGTGATTTTCACACAAGCCTACAAAGCTCCGGCGAGGCGAACTGCTAGCTAGCATAATTGCTAGCTAGTAAAGAGTAGCCTAAAGTTAAAAACAACAGCAAATTATTTTACTTTGATAACAGAACTGTGCATTAAACGCTGCTATGGGTACGTATCTTTCTATATCTTGGCGTTAAGTTATCCACAAACACACTCACCGCTTTGTACTCATACTGCAGGCTACGAGCAGTAACATCCGCCATGGTGCGAGTTGTGTCTTTTAGCTTTTACCGCACTTTTTCTCAATGTGAAGCAGCCCGACGACTCTAAACATCCACAGAGTTGATTTCACTCTGCTTTTTATGGAGACGCTTGGCGCATCGGTGCAGTGTTTAGATGTGTAGCATGAGATTGTTTCCAACACGTTCGAGTTTGATACATAAAAAAGCGTTTCCCATACGTTACAATGGCACTGCTAACACGAGCACACAACAAGCCGCTGTTTTCCGCTTCCGGGGTCAAAGGTTGGATCAGTACAAAGACCAAGAACAAATAGCGCTCCCTAAAGGCTGTGTTTATAACATAGTGTTTTCTGCTTTTCTGCTCTGTATCTACAACAGCAACAAAAAATAATGGCGTCATGAAATGTGATCCGATCCTAAGTCATGAATATCAACAGACACCGTATTATTTTGTGTTTTATTTCTAAGCTGATAAAACACAAACAGTCTTGATCTTTTATGTCTTTATTGAACACCCTCTTTAGACATGTACTGTGATAATGATAATAAAAATTAATTCCCTTTCACTGAACATTTTTAATTTTGTGTGCAATGTCATCCCACAAAACACTGTTGTATACAGTAATGTATGTTGCACTTAGACTTGGCTGCTTTGTTAATGTGCGATAAATGGACTGCACTTACTGTACACAGCATTCACATCCAGATGGCAGTATTGAAAGCAATTTGGAGTTCAGTTTCAATGACCAATCCTGTGTTTAATGGATAACCTGATCTACTCCCTGAGTCACAGTTTCCCCCAAATATGTACAAATGCTTCCTGTGAGTGTTGCTATTCATGCATTGATTTATTTATATAGATATCAAAGTGAATTAACGTCTGTGTGTGCAAGTATTTCATGTTTGTGTTTTGCATGTAGCCTCAAATTGTTTTATTCTTGTTTTAAACAAAGGAAATTTGACAAAACATGGAAACAATATTAGGAAACCGAGGAGCATTAATAACAACTAACAGATGAACATTTTAATATGACCAGTTTCTTGATCTAAAGGAGTGTGTTCATATTTCCATTTACTGTCTGTGGGCTCATATATGAGAATCTCTGTTCATTCAGCCTTACCTCTGGTGCCAGTGTCCACTTCTCAATTTTAAATCACACCTAGACAGTATGGATTCTTGGGAGGGGCTAAGCTGACACCAGCTGTCTTCTGGCAGAAGGTGGTCAGCGCCATACCCCTCCCCTGTTT
>JAUYWH010000027.1:7320752-7348216 GCA_034779795.1 Ctenopoma multispine | reverse complement strand
CTCAGCTGCTGCCTCTAAATCTATCTTTTAATATTAGTGCTAGGCGCTGTACAATAACATTTAATATTTATTAATTAGAGAATCTCTGTTATTTTACATCTAATAAATCAGTTTTGTAATCCCCATTACATCCAGTAGTGAAGATGCTTTTACACTAAATATACATTTTTGGAGATCCTCCCTCGTACGGTGTCTGGAACAATCTCTGCAGTTTTTTGTAATAAGAGCACCACATGAGCACACCTCAGCTGACTGAGCAGCTGGGGCTGTGACGTCATCTGTGAGCACACTCTGCCCCTGAGCAACCCAACAGGAGTGTGACAAAGCACATTATCTCTGCAGCACACACATAATGTGCTCTGCATGTAGCCTTGATACAGTGGAGCAGGTTCGCTTTCTTTCCAGGATTAATACTTCCTGTGTGACCCAGACAAGGTTTGGACAAGAGTCTTCGAGCAAAGTTGTGCTGCCAACACTCTGCATTAACATGTAGATGCTAAACAGGCTGGGTTAGTTTAGGTAAGGTGTTTCAGGGTAATGCCAGAGGCCCTTTCACTATTTTTATCCTGACGGAAATTAGTTCTATAACATTCATGACTATTATGTTGTGTTGATTCATCATTGAATTCATCTTCCAAACACAGCCTTTAATTTTTATTCATATCATTACTTTGAGTTATACTTAACTGAATGATTCCATTTAAAGTTACCCTCCTGGCCTGACAGACTTATGTGTACAATAAAGGCTATAAAATACATAATACTCTAGAACACATTATCAAGTAACAGTGAGATTTGTAAGTTAACACGCAACAAATCTTGGTACTTTCTCTCTGTACAGTTTTATTTACATGATACTATTCTGTTGTAATGCTGGATAGCAAGGTTATATGTAATACATACATAAATATCAACACAGTTTGTTGTTTTTTCCATTTTTTGTACAAATTTGCATATAACTAAGAATCAGAAAAGGAAAACCTCAAACGGATACATACAGTTATCTTTTAAATGAAAAACACATCCTTACAGAAAAAGGGGGATTAACACAAGTCAAAAACATACATGGGTTTCAATGCATCAGGCAGCCATGAAAACACACTTTTGCACAGGTATGTGCACATGCACGTGCACAAATACACACATTCACACTTCTCTACGGTGCTCTAAAGCAGACACACAGACCAATAGCTGTTAGACAGATGAGAAGTTACACCTAATCTTGGTATCTATTAATTTTATAAATCTAGCTCTGACATGCTCCTGTTGTTCTGTAAACATGTGCTGTTAAACCAGGTAGCTCCACAGACGAAAAGGTTGCAGAACAACACACACACACACACACACACACACTCAAACACACACCTCACATGTACATTTTGTTAGCGCATAAAAAAAAAAAAAAATTATGGCTCACATACCCTAATTCCACCAAGCACTGAATACATGCGCCAACATCAATCTCAATGGAAAAGGACGAAAAAAGGAAAAGAAAAAAAAAGACAAAAAAACAAATGTTTATCAGCAAATAAAATTCCTGATCCCCTAAGTTGAGTGATGACAGATTTTTGAAACACTGACGTAGATGATGAGTAACTCATGCATTACTTCCATTCATTCATACTGTAGCCTTAATTTCTCTACCAGGCCTGTCAGGGAAAGGTGCCGACCTTCCTCTCAGGCCACACCTCAATACACACAGTCCTGCACCAGGCGTCTGCGATTACAATCTGGGCTCAGACCAGTTGGGGAAGTCCTTTACACATATTTTCCACTGAAACTGTGCGGATTCAAGAAAACGTGGAGTCATTTGTTTGTCCCTGTCTAGCGTGATACCTCCAGCCATAATGGAAACAGCCTCATCACAATCAAACTGATCAAAGTCAACACAGGCATGCTGATCAGAGGGGTCACTGAGGCCGACTATCAAGGTGATCCATTGCTCTGCTGGGGTCAAAGCTGATGACAAAGCTGTTGAATACAAAGTAAAAGGGAAGACAAAAAAGCTTAACACAGCAGCTGTGAGGTAGGTAAAGCTAGGAAGGACAGAGACAAAGTTACAAAGCCCCTTGTGCATGGTGGGGGACAGTTGTACGGTTCTCCAAACGCTGACTGACTCCGGTACCAACGGAGCACACAACAAGAAGTTCAAATATCGAGGGATAAAACTTGTGTGGATTGTTACTGTGTAGTCTGAATGCTTTGAAATATCTGCCAGTGTCTGACATATGACAGTAAAATGGCGGTCTACTGTTTGGCACAAAATGGCGCCTGGTTTGGGTGAGAGGAGCACAGCATATCCTGGACAGTTAGCCTGGGCTGCTTTTAATAAGACAATACATATTCTTATAAAAAAAAAAAGGACTGAACAGTGGCAAACACCACAGAAACAGGATAAAACAAACTAATGAATTAATCAAAAAAGCAGAAAAGTGATCATTCATGCATCTCCCTCGGACAGGATCTTTTCATTTTTTCTTCTCTTATTCCCATTATTTTCTTGAGGTTGTAATTTTATAAACGAAGTCCTTTCAATCCTCACTTAGCCACTCATGTCAGTGCTCACAGGTTCGCACTTATACTCCAGTCTTTGTCAAAGGTGTTGTCATTGTTGCCACCACTGTTGTCATCCTGTCAAATCTATATTCTCTGGATCTTGTCAGCCACCACCACAGGGTTCTCTTTACGAATCTTGGCGGCAGCCTCGGACTTGTAATCATAGGGACAGTTATGCTTGTCGGAGTATCGGTGGATGCCACAGAACAGGTTGCCACAGCGACAGTCGAACCCTGGAACCACAAATATGAGGAGTCAGAGTTGGAGCAGGTGGTTTTCACATCTATGACATAAACTATTTTTGTTGCATTAGATGACCCTCCACGTCTACCTGCTCACCTGTAAGGCCCACCCTTTTGCGGCACATGAAGCACCTGTTCTTCTTGGGTTTGGGGGTGTCACCCTTACTTTCTTCACTGCTTGAAGAAGCTACAGGAGCAGGACTAGAAGCAGCAGGCTGGCTTACAACTGCATACAGAGAAATACAACGGAGGAAAAATATTTGAGTCATGCTAGGTTTGATATATCATTCCCTGATATATCTTTGTAATGCAAAGAGAGCCAATAAATGAGTTTTGTTCATAGTTCTGTAAGACATACAAACATGCTGGTATCTAAAATTGTATAATTCTGTCCCAGAACAACAGTAATTGGTACATCTCTTATATCAATACCCCACCCTCTTATTCTTGGCAGAAAATAGTGTGCTACTCTGCCTCTGGCAGTCAGCATCACATCTGAGTATGCCCTCTGGTGAAGGGTTATTTTTGACACAGGTTTATTTTTAGGTAGCCTCTCTTTCTTGGAGGCTGTAAGTAAAACCAGCAGTTGGGTCTTAGGCATGCAACTAGGCATCAAAAATAAACTGTGGCTACAGTGTGGCCTAGAGGGTGATGTTTGCCTTAAGAAGTCTGTCTTTGACCAGTAGTCTGTCAAATGTCTGCTAGACTATGTGTTACTACAACCGTGATTATATGTGTCTGTGTCTTTTACCAGGCTCTAGGGGTTCTGGCTTCTCCTCTCTCGAGATGCTCATCTCTGTCATTTGTTGAGTCACAGGAAGAGATCCTTGAACAGTTCTAAAGATTTAAATAAAGAGATGAGCAGGAGGAAATGTAAAACCAGTCCACCCAACCAGCATGTTTTGAAGAGCAATTTAAAGAGCTATGTCCAAAAGTCAACAACATTTAATAATTACCTAGACATTTCTGGTGAAGAGGCAGGGGAGGCATCAACCTTAGCTAGACTGGCTTCTAGTCTCTGGATGGCTGAGGCCTCTGAGGTAGGACTAGCAGCTGAGCCTGAATGAGAACAGAATAAACTCCATTAAGCAAAACTAAAAAACATTTGACACAAATGATAAAAATACATCACATATATCACAAGTAAATTAAATTGTAATACAAAACAGTATTACAATTATGCTGAAGTTAAAGTATAACAAATTCATCTCAGAAGAATTATTAAAAATATTTTCAGGAGACTATAACAACAAAATGAAATAATAATAATACTGTATATGAATTATGTGAAAATTATGTTTATTTTTACACTTTCTTAGGCTGTTTCTTCATGAATGTGTGGGAATGTAGGAACATCGAGTCATATTACCTTCTAAAAAACACATTCAAGGTAACCTTTACCCTCCTTTTAATGTGCTTGTTTTGTATAAAAAACAAGTCCTTCAACTAACTTGCTAGTGTCACACTGTGAGAAAAATGTTTGACCTTAGAAATGTGTAAAGGAATGAACACTCCCCCAATCATGAAGAAAACAGCTGTCTTTCATTACAGGGTGGAAAAACAAAGCGAGAGTACAGGAGGGAAGGAGTGCTGGGTAAATAAGCTGACTGGCCTGGTTGTATTTTGAAGCAATGTCGACACTTCCTTGAGTCCCTCCCTATCTCCAGTGGTAAATACATAAGCTGAGCTACTTTAATCAGCTTGGATTGCACTTTTATAAGTTGTTAGTTTTTCAAACCGTCTTATGCTTTTTTTTGTGTGGCATCTTACCCATAGGGCTGAGGGGGCTCATGCGGTCGCTGCTCTGCTGTCGTGTCAGGTGCTCCTTATAGCAGACAGAGCACATACCATTGGTTCGTGGGTTGCCATAGAAACCGCAGCCCATGGCACAAAGCATGGGCACCGGGCTCTGGTTTGTCTCTTGGGCCATTGCTGAAAGAATGAGAGCGACAGAGTAAGAATGTTTATTAGACTGGCAGACACAGAGAGAAAGTATTTCTCCATATGAAAACCTCGATGTGAAACAAGTGAAAGCTAAAGGGTTTTCCCCCCCATCTCATATTTGACACATTTTAAAGCATAGACAGTACTATCATGGCAAACTGTCTCCAAAGACACTTGTTGCAGAGTCAGCAGGACAGACAGATAACAGCAGAGTCATATTATGAAAATTCAAGGACAACATGTCTGTTTTGACCTGCCCTGTGCCCTGAATACAGTAACAACACTCCTTCACAGGACGTCCAGAGAACAAACAGCACTTACTGTGTTCTGTTCGGCACCTTTGGCAGAAGCTGGACAGCGTTCTGACCTACAGCTTAGTTCACTGCTGCTTTTGCGTTTCTCTCCCTCCACTGTATGTCACAGTTCTAAGAACAGCTGCTATGGCTCTTCCTAACATCTGACCCACCTTTCATTTGCATATACAGCTTTAGGAACTTCCTCATAGCTAATCATAGTTATTTCCTCATAACTAAAGGCAATTGTGTTGTGAATAAAAGAAATTGAACAATGGACTTGCAGATTGCCCTGAAACCTTAAGACAACTAATGTGTCATTGATGTGTGTCATGTATGTAGTGACACCAAGCGATTACTCACAATAATTAATACTCTTTCTTCATCAGACTATTCAATTTCTTGGTCTAGACACAAAATACAGATCTGACTCACTGCTACTCACTATTTCGGCCACAAATGAACCAAAAAAAATACATCAGGAAAAACAATATTCTGTCATAACCGAAAGACACATGACAACGAAAATGAAAAAAAGAAGTTAAACAGTTTCTGAAAGCATTCCCCCTCCCTCCCTGTGGTTTGAGCCACACAAAGCAGTTTCAAAAACGTCTCGAGTCATTTCTCCCCACACACGCCCAGAAAACAAGCATGTATGTGCGTAACTTGGCAGAACGTGTAACTCTGTGACGTCGCTATCCAGTGCAATACAGCAGGAAGTTGTGTAATGGGAGGCACAGCCTTTGAGCCTACACATCAAAAACACCTTGAACACAATGAATGAACGGACAGGATGGCCTAGTTTAGTTGGGTACGAGGCATCCTGTCTGCCATTCCTGTGCCTTATCTCTTACACAAATCATCTGCTCAACTCATGTCAGACCCCCAACCTCTCCTCCCAACCAACAACAGTCTCCTATTTCTCCTGTAAACAAACTTTGTGCCTCTTGTGCCGTGACATGACAGCTGTTTGCTCGCGTTGGTGTGAAGCTCTTTTATATTCTGGTCACGGACACAAACAGGGGCAGGCGAGCATAATGTTCCAAGTGAAGCTGGCAGTTGTTTCAGAACGTCTTGTCAGTTCACTTGACCTCGCCAAATGACTAACAAGTGCTATACCCCCCACCCCCACCATCTCCAAAAAAGGGTTTCCTTGGAAAAGCCTACAATAATGACTAACTAATAATGAATAACGAATAGCTGACGACTGAAAATACCAAACCAAGCAAGAGCTTGTAATTACAGCACCCCCCCTCCCAACATACACAGACAGCTGTTTATCAGCTATTTATCTACAGCTCATGTTCTGAGAAAAAACTGTTTTCTCAAAAGGAAGAAACAACAAATATAATGTGAAAGATACAACAAAGAACAATTAGCCCCAATAGGAGCAAACAGATTAACCACGGCTGTGGACTTTCTGACACAAAGGGACTGTGTGGCTCAGCTGTCATGTTTGGCTCCAGCTGTCGGACAAACAGCAGGCATGTTGAAATAATCTTTACCAAGACTTCTCAAGAACAGGGAGAAGATGGACTGTGTAAATGTCACAATGTTTTTGTTGATGTCATTAAATGCCAGAAATTCATGTCTAATGGACATTGAATCTTGATTAATAAAGGGTTACAGTACTGTAAGAGCACTGTAGGAAGCCTAAACATCCTAAATATGGCAGTTTTAGTGTGTGTCAGCCGGATGAAGACTACTAGTCACAAGTATTAACCACTAACTTCCAAACTGGTCTGACTTGAACTTGTGCCGCCCTGTTTCTAAGCGATGGACAGTTGGACGCACTCTGAAAGACATCTGCAACAAACAAAAGACGAACACTGCTCCTTTCTCAGCTGCAAGCTTGGCTCATATTTCAGGCCCAGCTGGGCTGAAAACTACTGAGTCACACTGAGGGACATAACAGAAATGGCCCGCTGATTGTTACAAGAGGCATTTTATTTTCATCAAATAACAATGTTGGAAATAATCCACCATGTCCGACGAGAAACAAACAGCACTGATGTTTTCTGAAATAACCCACAGTCTAGACAGTGTGGTCTCTCCTTTGTTTCTTCTTTCTTCCTTTGTCTGCAATCTCTCCGCTTCCTGTTTAGACATCGTTTGGTAGCTCCCGTTTTCTCACAGCAATTCTACCAATAACCATTTTCTGTGTGTGTACAACAAAGCTCTGGGAATAAGCTCGATTATATAATCACTCTTAGAGTACTTGTTTAATGACTTGGCGTTGCCACATACCTATTTAAACCGTGCCAAGCTGAAACTGAAGCAAACACTAAGCAAAGCTGTGCTGGCACTTCATTTAATATTTAAGAAAATGCTCTGTAGTAATTGCACAGCAACTCTCTCGCTCTACTTGACTATTCGGCTTATGAATTCTCTATTTCTAGACAGGAATTAGCTGGCTTTGGTTCCCCATCCCCCAGCAAGAGGCAAACAGAAAAACAGTGACAGTAAAACAGCACTAGCTAGCTCCCTCCCTTGTTCTTCCCTTCAACCAGACGGAGTCACGTTCGGGTGCTTGTGATATTTCCAGTCAGGAGGAGGAGGAGGTGGTGGTGGAGGTGGTGGTGACAACTTCAACAACAGAAAGACCGACAAACCTTGCTTACGACATAAAAACCATCACGCACACACCACCTGACCTTTCAATCCACCTCTAAAGGTCGCCATGACCGACCATCAGCTTAAACAACCCTCTTCTAGTCGCGTACCTCGACAAGCTGCGCTCACTCACTTTTTTCTTACCTTGTCCCTAAGAAAAAAAAAACCAAAGCAATAATCCAATATTATCACCTGCTAAAATCGATGAAGTTCCTCGCGAGACGATAGAAAAAGTGGTCGTTTGTCTTGGCAGAAGAAGAAAAACAGGCCGACTGTTTCAGGTCCTGGTAAACGTGCTTTCCTCCGTCTGTGTCGCTGTGGCGTCGTCCTGGGTATCAGACGGCTTTAGATGGGTTTAATTCCTCCTCCTTCGTCGCCCTGCTGCCTGCGCGCCTCTCTCCGGCCGACTCCCGTTACTTCTGCTGGATGTTTGTTTCCTTCTTTAGTAAGAGGAGTGGCGCGTGATGTCACGGGTTAAACAACGTGTTCCTATTGGCTGACCGCGGAGCCCCCGAACGTTATGTACAGTTCCTGCTCGTCTGTGGGGGGAGGGGGCGGGGCGGGGTAGCCGGGTGCGCGCATGTGCACAGCAAGTGTTACACGGCTATTCGTCATCCACCTACAATCAATCCAACTAGATGAATGAATAAACAAATAATGTTGCTGACATGACTGAATCAGGAAAAAAAGTATGATTAGGACTAATGTCTGGGGAATGTACAAAATCCTATGCCAGTGAGAAGGCTCTGTTTTCATGGGGCAGACAGACTCCTCATGCCACATAGTATTTCTGTCAGCAGAACAACAAAACAAATTCAGATTTATGACTAGGAAGATATACAAGTCTGTTTGTTATGGGAGAACTTTAGGTGACAGGCTGGCCACCCTCCCACACACACACACACACACACACACACACACACACTCACACTCACTCAATGTGCTGACACTGAGAGTGTAAACATGTTTTCTGGGAAGTAGTTAAACAACACATCAGGAGCCAAGCAACATGCAAGGTGGGTGATATTTTTTTTTCTTGTAGTCTTCAATCAGTAGCATTTGTATTTTAAGTAGCATATATTCAATCACCCCTACTGAAGGTGATCCTCACCAGCGCCTGATCCTATCACAATGGCATGATCAACCCTTTACCTAAACTGAACCCAGACAGGTTTCTGACCTAACCCCAAACCCAATCTTAACCATCAAACAGCTTTTTGAAGATCTGACCCAAGCGTGAACAGATGTCTCAGTCCGAAGGTCTATAACTCACATTGGTGCCCACAAAGATTGACATACACAAACACACTTGTGCTGACGCTTAGAGTGTCAACATATCGTGTGGGAGGTTACAAAAGATAAGAGCTCGGCAGCACTAAGAGATCAGGATATCTTCAGAATGTACTGTTAGAGAGTAGTTGCGAAAGGTTTCACATGTGAGCTACTGTGACAAACAACATTGTCACTACCTCTGTGGAAACCGAGGTCATGTTCTCTGCATTTTTTCACAAAATTAAGGGTTTTTTAACAAACTGAGGAGGAGATACACACTTTGTATTTATCCATCTTAAACCCAGGTTGTGTTTTAGGCCAAAAATATAAATTGAAATAAAGGAATTTCTTGATTTTCTAGAATAATTCTATGGAAATAATCGAATATATTTGGATGCTGTCAGAGAAAACATTTCATGGAGGGTAGGCATAGCCCTGGGGTACTCTTAGGACCAGTGTTTGTTATATGGTGGTGGTAAACTTATTTCTAGTGAAAGCTAGATCATGATACTGATAATAAACAGCATCAAGTCACTGAAATTCTAACATCAAACCAAAGTGGAATATTTTGTTGAAATCGGTGTTTACTTCTATCCTTTACATCGACAGCCATAAGCGCAAATGTTTTTGTGAAACCTGAAAACATGTTCCATTCATTCACGTGTAGTGTGTCATATGCTGTATAGTTTGCCCTGCAGGTCTAACAAGTCCCAACGTATTCACCTATGTTAACGTCACACACATCCCCAGGCACAAGGCCACGCTGGAAAGGAAGTAAACACTTGGGGTAGGACAGCATGGGGTGTGTTTGAGGGAAGATGCTGTAATCTTTTGATGAGTGGATTTCTGGAAAGGCTGGTAGTTTCTGTTACTATACAGTTTCAATATCAACCCAGACTGAGAAACTGAAAAAGTTGTAAACAAGTGAAAGTAAAAGTAGGTGAAACTGCTGACATTCCCCTAACTTTTAGAGGGTATCTGACTTTTCTCTACTTTCTCTCTCTCGCACAGTTTACTTACACCAATAACGTTGGTTTCGTCATAGTTGGCTCCATGTTGTCCATGTAACAAAAACACGCACAAATGAACAGAGGACAAGTTGTTGAGATCTTTATTTTTACACCATACACTTGGAAAACAACTAGTTGCTGATAATAAAAAAAACATTTTATGTATAAATGATTCAGATAAACAGACTCCAGTCTGTCTCCTATAATTTAAATAATATCTGTGCTGTATTTCTCAAGTCTAATATATATGTAATTAATGTATTATCTTATCTGTTTGTTTAAGAAAATGTCAATGTAGGCATAATAAACTTGCCCACACTTTTTCATTCTAACATATACATTGAGTAATGAATGTTTTCTTTATTTTCAACTATTATTGTGTTTATATAAAATACTCAGTAAAGTGAGTGACAGACTCACTTTATTGCACTTTTCAGATTGATAATCTCTGATCGTTGTAGATGATCTGGTGATTATCTGAGTCATTTATCAATTATACAGTATCTCTTTGATACCATGTAGAATGACACAAAAAAGAACAGGAGTCATATTACCAACAACTTGAGCAACAGATACCAGTAACTTTCAGGTTTTTGCCCAATAACACATGGTGATAATGTTGTCTTCACCTTTTCACACAATGTTGACGCCAAGGAGGTTATTTGCATACAGTTTACAACCGCTGTATCAGGGGAAGGTCTTTCAAAACAAGGGACATTGTCCTCTGATTAAAGAGCCATTGTAATTAAATAATGTAAACAAATGAAGGAAAGCAGCTTAAGTAATGGCAGACACTGAGAGGCCGACAGTCACAGTTTAGATTTTAATATGCAAGAAGCATTTTGAATAATGATTGTGAAAATACCTCATGTGAGATTTTTATGCAAATTGTCCTAAGGGTATGTAGTTGTAGTACAGTTTGTCCATTGTACAGATATAAGCTCGAAAGCTTTTCATGTGCGAGTAAAGACAGCACAAGCTAGGGAGAGGGAAAGCAAGGGGAAACCTGCTATATCTACACTGAGGTCTTTGTGTGAGAGTGTTGTGTTAACGCAGCCCTGTACGGAGCAGAAAAGAAGGAGCATGTGGATGTGAGATGTATGTCTGGTTAGTATGTGAAGGTTCATGGGTTTCAGTGAAGGGAGGGGTGGGCAGCTGAGGAGAGAGTGGGAGGTGTTGAGTATCATTACCCATCCCCCTTACTGTCATAGCCTGGCTTATCTATGAAATGAGTGTGTTTTTAGGTTTTGCTACCACTGTATGTGTGTGTGGGTGGGTATGTACATTGATGCCGGTGGTTGTATTTTCACGAGCATGAGGGATACATGTGAGCAGCTGAAAGTGACAATGTTGCTATGGCGACAGCTGCATACAATTTGCAGCTATCCTTTTTTTGTTGTGTTTCAGTCAGTGTGTGTGAGAGAGAGGATTACTGTTGTGAATCTGGAACAGCCTGTCTGTAGTTACTAGGCAGATATTGGCCCACCCAACAAACACACACACACACACACACACACACACACACACGCGCGGTGTGGTGAGACACTGGTGATAAAGGGCCTAGTGGTGGAAATGGCAACTTATCCATTTACATAAGCTGTGTGCAGAACTTGATAACCTCTGAGCTTAGCTAAAAACATTGCTGCAAAACTTTATCCCCCACCCTGCTCTTTCCTCATTCAAGTTTGTAGCCAAAGACCCCATGAAGGGTGCAGCCATGTACGTATGTGTATGTGTGTTAGGTAAAGACAAACATTTCGTGAACAGAGGGTGCTTGTCTGTATGGTTCTGCGGAGAGAGAGACAACTTTGTTGTAAATTCAGATCCACTTACACTGTTGTGGCTCTAAGTTTTGAGAAACACCAGAGGAAACGCGACACTGTCATATACTGTATGTATGTAGTGTCAAGAAGCAACATATAAGTTATTCTGAAAGAAACTAGAGAGACATAAACCAGTAGAGGAAAAGGAAGAACTATATAAACTGGATCAAATGAATATGATCTGCTGATTCAGCACCTACTGTCCATTCAGTCCCTCACTTGTGCTTCTACTCACTTCTCTGTGTCTCTCATGAATGTGTTTCTTGTTATTTCTGACCAGGGAGGAGCCCCCCCTCCCCCCCAAACTTTCCCAGCTCACACTTTCTTCTGCTTTTCTCCTCCCTTCACACACACAAACCTCACCATAAATGGCTATGTGGATGATTGTTGGAGTAACAAGCCCTGCATCTAAATATGTGTTCACGGTTCTTGTGAAAAGCTGCAGAAAAATGATGATATGATGAATGAATGATACTTCACTGTACAGCCATGTGTTGTTATGTGTGTTACCATTCACATTTACATGCTGTGGAATTGTCTTTTGCAGCATATGAGGATCTATGTATGACCACATGCCTGCGTTGGGTGAACAAATGTAAACCCCTGCATGTGAGTGTGTGCGTGTGTGAAACACACATAGTGTGTGTAAGTGTGTGTGCAGCAGATGCCCTGTGCTCTGTTCTGTTCCCCTGACTGGCTGGTCTTTGTTGCTGCTCCCTCGTGCAGATGGGCCTAGCCACGTGCTTCTCTGTCTGCAAGAACAAGCCACTCCTCCGCCCTTGTAATCTGTCAATTGCAGCAGCCAAGTCCATCCCCTAACAACACCCATCTGACAAGGTCCACCTCCCTGCTTGATGACGCCGTTTTACTCACGCATACTTACCATGCTCTCTCTTTTTCTCTCTCACTTACACCTACACTGTCTATCTGTAGCTGTGCCATGAACACGGTGTTCAGAACTGAGCAACACGCTTCTCTTCCATCGATATAAACTACCCCCTTATCTCATTTTCTGTTGTTCTCTTGATAGCCTCTCTCTTGAGGGCAAACATTTCTTTAATTAAAATTGTCTTTCTTCCTGTTCATTCACAGTCAGTTCAACAGGAAAAATGAATTTAGCAAAGGGAAAAACAAGGTGACTTTATGATAATAAATCATTTTTATTAATTTGCCGCTCTTTGTTTCTTATTTCCCTTCTATAGATGTTGTAACAAAACTAGAATTATATGTTACAATAGCGATATTCAAGGTAGTTGGTGTCATCTTTTAAAGTGACAGCTATGCTCAGTCATTCAACACAATTTTCCAGGTAAACAACATACATCACTCTGCCTATACAAAACATTGTGCTTTAAATGCCTTTAATGGCATGTCTCTATATGAAGATACTATCTCACTTTGAGTCCCTCTGGCATAAATGTGTTTCATATGATGACTGAGTCACACCTGATAAACCTGCAGTCTCTTTTCAGCTGTCTTGCCTCAGGGACATAACTCCCTGCTGCTTCACATTTAGCGTCAACAGTTGTGGATCTGAGGAGCCGTTAATGCTACACAAAGTTTACTGGCAAAAAACTGACAAACGGAGTCTGTACATTCATTTTTGGTTGTTACAATGGGCTAAAGAAAACAGGCCATACATTTGAATCTATCCAGCTGCAATAAACTGTTTATTGTGATATGATGTGTGATCTTTTCTAATAAAATTTTTTTGTTAGTTGCTGACTTTTATTTTTAACAAGGTATATGGTTTTAGACCTCACAAGCTTCCTCAGAGTTGTTTTTCCTGCCTCTCTGACCTGCATTAGGACTCTGGGAGCTTGCTGACAGACCGATCATCTGTTACACAGCTATTGACTCATACTGTATATGCAGGCACTTTGCAGTGCTCAGTAGCCTTTAATCACACCAACAAATGGATGAATCACTGTCGAATGCCTGCACAGTGATAGCTACAAATGATTTGAGTGTTTCACAAAAAAAAAATCTGTATGGACACAATGTGCTGTGTACACACAGCGACACATTCCTATCATTTCCGGGTCAGACACCAACAATGACACATATGAATAACAGAGAAAGCTAACTTCTTACATTTTATGATAGGTATGATTATATATTATATAATATTATATAAAAAATACAAATTAAAAGTGCTTACAGCAAGGTCTGTGGATTATTCTGAGTAGGAAGGACATTGTTTCTAGGAAAGACCTCCCTCACCTCTCCGTTCAGTGAGTCCCTAGAAGTTGCAGTTAACTTTAGCACTGGGAAACTGATATTGCTGGTGCTCGTCTTCTGTCCACAACACATGACTTTATGCACACAAACATTCTTACATGTGACACACTGATCTGTCTCCACGCGTGCAAACACACAAACATACACAGACAAGCATGCAAAAAACAAGCCACTCAAAGATAAATATTATCTTTACCAAAGCTGAAGTATGTCATCCAGTACATTACAGTATAGAGCAACACTGCCCTCTACAGGTTAAGTGGCACAGAAATAACCTTCTTAGTTGCCATACTTTATTTTACTTTACTTTACTTGGCAGACGCTTTTATCCAAAACGACTTACAAGGAGAAGACACCAGGAATTACCATTCGGTTTACATAAAGTTACTAAACTTGGTTATTTTAAACGCTCACATGGTTTGTTCTGTAGTGAAACATCAACTTCATTAGTTATAGGTATACTGCATTTTTAATCCCAACCTTTGTACTAATAATTTCAGTGTCTCACCTTAAACCCTTACCTAAACAGATGACTGTCCATCAATGAGATGGGATACTGCAACAGAATCACTATACAAGCACACAGTCAGATGCTTCATGAATTAAACCAGAGACCTACAAAACTAAGATCCATATTATATTCTTCAATGTGAAATGTCAGCCTTGGAATGTATATTAATTGTATGACAGGAGCAGAGAAACGAGTTCGGAAACAGAAACCTCTACACATATAATTACTGAGAGAATAAAAGTGGCTGATTGGCTGTGACATTCATTCAAAAAAGAAAAACAGGAAGTGAATTTTAAAAGAAGTTGGGCAGAGTATTGGAGACTGATAAATTATGTTTAATAATACTGCTAATTTACCCATAGATGTTTCATTGCAATTGGGGAACAGAAAGAAAATGCTAGAATTAACTAATAGGTACACTGATAAACAAAAAGACATTTCCCTTATTTAAAAAAAAACTTTGGACATAGAGGACTTGAAACCACATAAAGTCATTTTTGATTGTCACTTCTCAGTGAACCCTAACATCAGAGACATCTGTTATGACACAGTGACTCTCGAAGAGCCTTGACGCTCACTTAGGCCCACCCGCTCATAACCTTCATGTTTAATAAGCCTTTTACACACATGCTTAAGAGAGGTGCACACACACATTCACAAACACACTCACACAGCTGTATAAAGGCACTCATAACTGTTTTGAATAATTAATCGTTAGTGAAATTGCGGGGCTCTAGGGTTTCCATGTTGTCATTGTCCCTGTTTCAGGTCAATGGGTGACGAAGAAAAAGTAAACTTACTCAATCATGTACCAGCCCCACAACCCACACATACACACACGCGCACACACACATACACACACAGTGGGTGGGCTTGGATGAGAGGCATCCTTACCTATAAAGATGCAGAACTGAGACCTTGCAGCTTTATTTTCAACTCAAACGTCCACTGGATTCTACTGAATGCTGAAGAGTGTGTTGTAAGAGCTAAAGGATCACAAGAGGAAGATGTCACGGCATAGTCTGATCACGTCCGAGAATGACAGTAAGGAAGTCTTTTTATTTTACACTGTTTTCAAATGATATCTGTGTTTTGTTAAGAGAGAACAGAGGGTGCTTGTCGGTATGGTTACTGTATGTTTATCTGTCCTCAGTGGAGCCTGATAGAGTTTCTTGCTGTAATTCGCCGTCGAGGGTCTTTTTTAAATTTTTTTTGAATTTTTACTTTTTGTCATTACATCTTTAAGAGAAAGTTTTACTGATGATCTCCGTGATTATAGTATGTTTATGATATACAACTAGATGTAGATGCAATAATTGGGTTTAATCTATTCTGGACCAAACCATTTATTTGATTTCACAGAATTTTAAGTTCAGTAATGTGTAATTTGAAAGACGAATAAATCAGTACAGCTGTTTACATGGTATTCCTAGTTTTCAGAAACAACAAAAGTTTACCCACGCACTACCTTAAAGATATTTATCCACTACCTTCTTGCATCCAACTCACTCTGCTGCATATTCAGGAGCTGGCCTCTGGCCCTTAGCTGTCTCCCCCATCCCTGTGGACTTAGCCACCCCGTCTACTTTCATTAGGCTATTGTTTGTCTCTTTTGTGCTGCACACGGCCATAATGACCTGTGTACTGCCCACTCCGGTTACACTAAAGGCACACATCAAAGGGCTGACTACATAAATATCTGTTCAGTGTGTCAGTGGTACTTTTTGTTTTCCTCTCTATCATCATCATTGCTGCAGGTCAATAGTGCCAGGTTCATACAATAAGGTAGACTGAGCTTCACCCAATGAAAAAGGTCAGTGCTGTGCTGAAGATATAAAAAACATTAAAGCTGGGGTCATGACCTGAAGGAAATCACATACTCGACATTACATACTCGACACATATATATATATATATATATACACAATTTGAATAATAATAATAATATACTTTAATGAGCAGCACTAAGCTCAAAACAAAGATATACACTAGGTAATCAAAATATGATATATCATTTTTATTTTCATTAACATGTCTTCTTGTCTAATAATGCAAACTAAGATAGAAATATTATGAATTCGATATTTACCTGCTCAACTGGGATGAGGACACATTGAAGAAAATGTTCTTTTGGATTAGTTTTCATTTTTACAGTGACATTATCCCTTTTCTACAGTTGAACTTGGGCTTGGATTTGCAGGTGAGTACATTGTCAGTGTTCTTATGAAAGCACTGGGGAGGCAGAGGAGTTTCTTTTCAAATACCCATCGACACTGTTTTGCCTGTAGTGTGTAATTATTCCTTCCCTTTTCTCAGAAGCTCCAGTATCTATGCTCCCATTTTATACCCATTCAGTCTCACACTGACTTTGCATCCCCACCTATACAGTCCTGTTTAATATGTGCACTCTTCCTTTCTTCCTTCCTTTCTAATGTTACACTGAAAAACACAGCATCTATGTTTTTTTATCACAGGTGATGAGGATCAAGTATCCACTCTTCAAAAAGAACATGAAAGATGCAGAAGAAAAAGAAGGGATGGTGACAGAGACAAAAAGAAGAGGAAAAATTACAGAAGAAGGGGAGTATCTAGAGCAGAAGACAGGGAAGAGGGATTGCAGGACACACCTGAGAAAAAAAAAAGGGACAGGAAAAGGAGAACAAAGAATGATCAAGAAGCAAAAAGAGAAGAGAGGGGTGAGGAGGAGGAAGCCAAAATAAAACGTGGTAAGGCAGCAAAAACCAGGAAGGATATTAAAAATGAAAAAAATAGAAAAATAGAGCAGGAGGAGGGAGAATCTGGAGAAAGAAATGCCAAAGGAAAAAGGGAACATGGAAGTGCCAAAAAAGATAAGAAAGAAGAGAATGCAGGTAGACTTGCAGTAAAGAAGAAAGCACAGGATGTGAAGAAGAAAAAACACAAGAAAGTGGTCGAAACGAGGTAAAGTATCATCTTACAAATTCACCCTATCTGTAATTTCCTGTTGAGGAGAAATAAAGATACAATGACATAAAGATTTTAAACACGCTACTCCTTGATGCCTCAGTTCAGAGCCGGAGACAAGTGAAACTGATGAGCATGAAGAACACGACAATGAGGAGACGAAGCTGAGTCCAGAGTCTCTGTCACCAGAGGAGTTGGAGACGCTGAAGGAGGCAGTGGATGAGAGAAAGAAACTGATTCAAAGTCTGAGGGGAAAACCCTGGCCAATGAAAAAGAAACTAGTCACTTTACGGTACTTTACCTTTTTATTGATTAAATTAGAAAAATCAGATTCAGATTCACGTGATCTCTAAGCTGTACTTTAGTGTATCACTAGTAAATTTGTTTATCAAATATCTGCTTTCTTATAGGGAATCTCAGGAGTTTGTGGAGAAATATGAGGGTGCTTTGGGAAAAGGGAAAGGCAGAAAGCTCTATGCATACAAGGTCATGATGACCAAGGCAAGGAACCACTGACACTGACTGATTTACATAATCATTTAGGTAATATACTGTAAATAAGTGATGATACACTTTTACATTTTATGTATTTTTATTAGAAATGGATGAAGTTTCAGCGGGATTTTGAAAATTTTAAAACTGCCTGCATCCCATGGGAGATGAAAATAAAGGATATTGAAAGTAAGTTTTTTTTTAGGTTTTATGTACAATTTTCAACAACAATTATAATAGGATCCTACAAACTAAAGATGTATAGTCTTACCTAAGATGTAAAGACACATACAAACACAGACACATACCCTGACATACTGTACTGTCTATATAAACAATCTATAGATTGTTTGCTTTAGATTTCAGCAATAATCATCCTCACATCTATTCCCACTGCATCGCAGGTCATTTTGGCTCCTCAGTTGCCTCTTACTTTATCTTCCTGAGGTGGATGTACGGCATCAACATGATCTTATTTTGTCTGACCTTTGGCCTGGTTATGGTGCCTGAGGTCTGTCACTTTATTTATCATTATTTCTGTGTATTGCACTTGTAGTTTTGCTCTCACTATATTTCCTAGTTCATCTTGTTTGTTTTGAACGCTTTGTTTTTTTCTAATAGCCCTGCTTATTGCTAAGCCTCTCTGACAGCAGTTTTTCTCTTGAAATAGTTACCTTTATTCCGCCCTGCCTTTATTAGAAAAAGGATATCTAAAATCACATAATTTTTGTCACTGGCCTGGAGAAAGTTAATACTGTCTTCATCTCATCCCATCTGGATTAACATTATATTCTTTACCTGATGAAAAGCAAAAAATCAACTGCATGTTTTAAGTAGAACCACAGAAAGATGAGACACTATCCAAAATATAGCGTTCATTGACTTCCTGTCTCAGATAGTTTTATTTTCAGTGCATTTTCTGTCATATGACCTGAACGATGGGATTAATTGCTGTTTACGTATTGCTAAAGTATTTTTCTTTAAGCACCAGCTAAAAACACACATTTTCAACATGAATTTAAAGGGCCTTATATGATTGTATATTTCCTGGAAATTAAATTATTTCTATCTTATTATAACTTAGATAATACTATATGATATAATAATAACTTATTATTTATTTGTTTTTATTTTTACTGTTTATTTTGACCTTTGTTGAAATACTTTAACACTTAACTATGATAATAACGATGAACAAATTAAAGATGTTAAAATTATTACAGGCATTAATGGGAAGGCCATATGGCAGCATCCCCAGAAAAACTGTCCCCAGGGCTGAGGAGACCGGTGCTATGGACTTTGCTGTTTTATGGGACTTTGGGGTCAGTTGACTACATTTGTGCAATATCATGCTCAGCTAACCAAACTTTATATAGATTTTTATGTTGCTAAATATCACAGCAAAACCGCAGACTGAAACCTATGCAAATGTTCTAATGTTCTTTTCCTTTATTGCAAGTCACGGCAACTAAAATATGTGTTCGCAGGGTTATGCTCAATATTCAGTACTTTTTTATGGATACTACAGCAACCAGCGTGCCATCGGCTGGCTCAAGTTCCGTATGCCTCTTTCATACTTCCTGGTTGGTGTGGGCACAGTGGCCTATAGCTATATGGTGGTTATAAGAACGTAAGTTTATTATGACTACATGCAATTAACTAATTATTGTTATTGCACAATCCTTTACTGAATCTAGAATTATTTCTGGTTGAAGGATGGCCCGTAATTCAAATGAGTCTGGGGTCGGAGATGATAACAGCTTTAATTTCAGCTGGAAGATGTTCACCAGCTGGGACTACCTGATAGGAAATCCTGAAACTGCAGACAATAAGTTTGCTTCCATCACCACTAGTTTCAAGGTGATTGTAGCTGACTGTTTCAGTATAATATAATAATTAAAAAATTACTTTATATTACATCTACCTGCACTTTATTCCCTATCTGCCTCCCCAGGAGTCAATCTTAGAGGAGCAAGAGAGCAGAAAAGATGATAACATCCATCTGACTCGTTTCTTGCGGGTGCTGGCCAACTTCTTGGTCTTATGCTGCTTAGCAGGAAGTGGATATCTCATCTACTTTGTAGTGCGTCGCTCTCAGAAGTTTGCCATTGATGGACTGGAGAATCACACCTGGTGGGAAAGGAATGAGGTAAGAGAGGAAGAGAGACTTGTTGGCCAAGTTTGTTTTGAAGCGTGGTGTGATATATTATGATTTTAAAGCATTTTAAAAAGTCTAAAACATCTGTGCACTACCTTAGTGTTTCACATGTTATTGTTTACACTAGAACCCTTATGATTGTCAGGTTAACATGGTTATGTCACTGCTGGGGATGTTCTGCCCAATGCTGTTTGATGTCATCAGCACCTTGGAGAACTACCACCCTCGTGTCGCCCTGCAGTGGCAGCTGGGCCGCATCTTTGCTCTCTTCTTGGGAAATCTCTACACTTTCATCATTGCACTCATGGATGAAATCAACCTCAAAGTGAGAGCTAGTGTGCGGATATGCGCACAATACTTCTGTGGTGTTACATTATATTTTAACTGTCTGTCTGTCTCAGAGAGATGAGGAGAAAATCGTAAAGTTTAACATATCCACGTGGGAATCCAGTCTTTACAATGGCACAGTATCTGAAAACAGCACTGCTCCACCCATCGCTATCCACCCTGCTGATGTGCCCAGAGGGCCATGCTGGGAGACCATGGTTGGGCAGGTCAGTGTGCATGTGCGTGTTAGTTTTTTCAAGTTTATTTTTGAAACTCTTTTTTTTCCATTTTATCTACGTCCAATTAGTTTTCTTATCTCAATTTCGTTAGTTAGTCTTTGTCTTTCACACAGCACAAATGTGGCAGAGGCAACAGTGTGACTGGATATTGATTTGGTTGGAATTGTCTTTTATAATGACTTTAATGAGTTGATATTATTTACATTTGCTTCTCAATTCAACAATGATTTCCAACTGACTACGTACAGTAAGAAATGTATTCTGGTCACATTGTTACTTTTAGAAATATTTAATAAAACGTGAAATAAATTCATATATTACATCACACCGCTTTATCCTTTGCAGGAGTTTGTGCGACTGATCATATCTGACACCATGACAACCTACATAACGCTGCTCATAGGTGATTTCTTGAGAGCTGTTCTTGTCCGTTTTCTCAACTACTGCTGGTGCTGGGATCTGGAAGCTGGATTTGTGAGTCATGTTTTCTCACTGAAATGCAACATTTATGTATAATCTATTTATTACACATTCAAAATGTGCACCTTTTTTGAAGGTGAATTGTATGTGGGCTAAATCAGTCACAGTAGAATTATCTTATGTCTTGTTTTGTGTTTGTGAAAGCCGTCCTACTCTGAGTTTGATGTCAGTGGCAACGTCCTGGGTCTGATCTTCAATCAAGGAATGATATGGTATAACATTAGTTTTATTTAAAACAGCAGCTTCAAAAACACATGGAACACTTTTGAACACTGCCACTTTTGCTTTGGGTTTTATTTACGCTCAGCAGCACAGCTAGAATGGAAATCTACTTAGTGCCCACTTTGTGTCCTGCTGAATCTTTCCTTCCAGGATGGGTGCTTTCTACGCTCCCTGCCTGCCTGCTCTCAACCTCCTCCGACTCCATGTGTCTATGTACCTGCAATGTTGGGCCGTGATGTGCTGTAATGTGCCACAGGAAAGAGTTTTCAAGGCCTCTGGCTCCAACAACTTCTACATGGCCATGCTGCTCGTCATCCTGTTCCTGTCCACTCTGCCTGCCATTTACACCATTGTCACCATCCCCCCTTCCTTTGACTGTGGACCCTTCAGGTAAGAAGGTTTGTTCAAATGATCAGGCATTTACAATTTGATTACTTTGGCAACTGGACTTCTTTCTTCCAGTTTCGTCCAGTTGCCATGACTCAATCCTCAGACTACTTTACCTGGATGACTGAGAATCTTCACAGACAAATTTGATTACTTGTCCTCTCCTGTTACATCATTCTCTTCTTCTTAGTGGGAAAAACCGTATGGTTGATGTGATCCACGAGACACTTGAGTCAGATTTCCCTGCCTGGTTTAGTAAAGTGTTCAGCTATGCCTCTAACCCGGGATTAGTGCTACCCTTCATATTGCTTATGGTGTGAGTTAGCAAACATTCAGCCATAGACTGCATGAATATACATTTTTCACACATCACAGCCATATTTTGCATGGACATTTATGATAATATTTACGGTTTGATTGTAATCTTCTGTTATTTTATGTTTCAGACTGGCCATTTATTATTTGCAATCCACATCCAAAAGCTACAAGGAAGCTAATGTGGAACTGAAGAAAAAACTACAAACGGTAACCCAACATCAGATTTTGATAAAAACAATAACACTCACAGTCAGTTGAGCGGACGTGGAGCTTTGCGTAAAATTTGTTTAAGAATGATGTAACATACAGTAGGTCACAGTGGTAACTAAGGTAAATTCACAGGAAATTCACATTGTAGCATCTTTGAAATGTCTGTGAGCACATTAGTTGTATCAGTATCATTGCTCCAGCAGAGAGCAGCAGTGTCTGATGTCAGCCCAAAAAACCAGAGGAAGCAACACTCATCACTATGTTGGTTGCAAAAGCTGTTGTCATAATATTCTTCATTTTTAATCTTGAGTTATCTGCAGTCCATCTCATAAATGTTTGTGCATCTCCTGGAAGCAAAATGAAGAAAACAAGAAGAAAAACAAACGAGCAGCACTGAACGCCCAGATGGAACTGGAGGAGGCCAGAAAAGCATCACAGGCTATAGAGCAACAAAAAAACAACAACATTTCACTACAAGACCTAGAGGGTGAGAAAAAAAAAGAAACACAATGATCTAATTGGATAACAAGAGTTTTAAAAATAATTAATTAATCACAGTTTTGTGATTTATCTTTATTGTTTCCTTATTTAGACAATTTGACTTTTGTCAAATGGACAAACACTGACAGAATAACTTTAAATATAAGTATAAATATAAATATACTATATATATATATATATATACACACAGTAAAATATAGTACAATTATAGAAAAGTGTAACATACACCAGCTACATACAGTATTACCGAATACATAAATTCCTGGTGGTTTAATAATCAAAACTGGGCATAAAAAGAAATATAAGCAACATACTTTTAACCTGCAATCTGTTGGTAAAGATAAACAAAAACTGCATCATTTACTGTAAACCAGTTTATAAACAATACTATTTGATGTATTTTTAAAAACGTCTTTTTTTCCCTTAGTTTCTGTCTGAGCACACATCAGGCACACAATTTATTTCGTATTTTAACATTTTTTACTTGCTGGATTTGCAGTTTGCAGTATAATATATAAATGATTAACATAATGAGCAATGTCTGCTGTATTTTTATTATAAAAGAAAACTGCAGATAGATGTTTAGTGGGACAAGCTGGTGCAAGCACACAAAATTTTTTTTTTTTCGTGGACAAAAATATGAAATTGACTGTGTTGTTATGTTTTCCCTACATGTAAAGCTATACATTTCTACCTTTCTAAGTTTATTTTCTAATTTTCTACCTTGTCTTAAAGCAGGTGTGGAAGAAAACCATGGTAATAGTCAGAGGCTGTGTCATGGTAAGAATGGACCCAATCGTCCTTCTCCCAGTGGAGACAAAGAGCGCCAGCGTCCAGCCACCAGAGCCCCTGTCCCCAGAACCTATCACCATGACATCCATGGGACTTCTGGATACCTGCCCGGTTTCTCTCAGCAAAGTGAGCCCAGGCCATACCGGGTGCCAAGCCTACAGAGACACTGAGGGAGTGAAAACAACTTATTAGCAAATATGACTCAAAACCAAAATTGGGAATTCATGTTGGATGTACACCGTGAAGGGAGAGTAATGAGAATGTTGAATTGTTGTGTTGTCTGCACCGTTTTTTTTAAACGGTGTATTTGTTATAAATAAGATGCTGTAAGTATCTGAAATTAATTAATGAGCATGAATATAAGCAGAACACATTCTCCTTTGTCCTATGAAAACTTATAAGAATTAATTAGTAAAGTAGCAAATAAAATCTGCAGTAAATAATTCTTTCATTTGAAATGTAGTTAAATTTAGATGGTGAAAATGCTAGTGCCTCTTTATATTGGCAGTAGAACGGTGTGAACATATATTACAGCTCTAGTTGGTCAAATCATAATAATTAATATTAGATAATAATTAGAGATAATAATATTTTTTATGACATGTCAGTTTCCTTACAAATTAGCTCAGTTACACTCAAAGTTAACAACAGGTTAATTATAATTTTCTCGTTGTCTCGTAGACACTGAGCACAGCTGTCCCTTGACCTGTGACTGGGACAAAGCACTAAACTATTCATTAGACATGGAGACCATTTAACCTAGCCGGTTAGGCTAAAATGGATCACTCAGTCATCTCTTAACTTACAAAGGTTACAAAGAGTTTTGAAAGCAATGAAAAAAAATCCGAATCATGCCTAAAAGTCAAAGTTTAACTAATGACCACTGTGCTGTTATCAATGGTTAAACTTGTCTTGTCTTATAAAGTGTCTATTTATTGATAATAACCGAAAATCTTATTCTGTGCATGTTTATTTGAAATGTAATGCCTGTGCAAGTTAAGGGTTGCCAGTGAGGATGAACTATTTTCCTTGCATTCAAGTCAACAAGCTCATAATGCCACTGACGTTACATTACTGTGACATTAAGACCCATTTCCACTGAACCTCATAATCAATTCATGGAAAGCAAGCATTAAGTATTAATACTTTAGTTATTTGAGAGTAAGAGAATGAACTAAGTCCTGATGCGTTGTTCTACCGTCACGAGCCAAGGATTGTCAATCACATTATTTAATGAAGTCTGGGGAGACTGGAGACAAATAGACCCTCCCTCTTCTCCGTAAACCTGCCTCAGACTTATTTATCCAGGTAATACCAACCCTCGATGACGGCTGCTTTACCCTTCAACAGGAGTTTTGTTTTGGCTCAGCCCCAGTCGCCCTCCATGCTGGTACAATGTAGCAGAAAACTGAGCCATGACAGGTTGAATGTTACCAGATATTGCTGTACCGGGAAGAGCATCTCTTGATCACTAATGGTAAGAAAGGGAGAAGTGAGATATTAGAACACAGTAAGCAGTGATCTGACTGCTTGGATGCTTTGGGAGACAGTCATGAGGAGAAACTGGAGAAGGAGAGACAGCTCCAAACCTGAGGGCTTAATTTGTTTTTCAAGACCAAGCCTTTGAGCAAGCCGTCATAAAACCGTGTTAAAAAGTGTGTTACTGTTTGTGTCAGCTGCAGCCCAGTGTCTCCTGTTTCCTCCTGCATTATTCAACAGGTTAGATATGTAATTTGACCATAAACACACATCTCTTAGTGGCTGAAAAACACAATTCATGCTTTCATCTTTTATCCCTCACAAAAAGATTCAGCAGTATGAAGCAGCCAAATCAAACAAGTTATTTGCTTTGTTTTCTCTGCATAGCATTATTTTGGTGAGATACAGTGAAAAGATAATTACACATAGACAGAAATTCAAATTAGCAAAGATACTTAGATTGCTTTAACTTTGTTATTTTTTATTGCTTCAAAGTAATAAAGTATTTTTATTATTATTTTTAAGAGAGCTAGGGAAGACTAAAACAACATCTTTGAATGTACATACAGCATGCTAATATTGTTTTGTGATAGACCTGAAAAATATAGCAGATAATACCAGTTTAATAATAAGGATAATTCATATGCCCCTCTGGTAAATTCTTCTGCCCCCTTAGGCACAAAGGGTTTGGGGTTCAGTGTTTTGTCCAGGGATACTTTGACAAGGGGGGATCAGGAAGTGAACCACCAACCATGGGGTTCATAGACAATTGCTGTCTGTGCCACTGTTGCCCCTCTTATAATATAACTTAACCAAACTGTTTTTGAACAGGACTTTTCACTCCGTTTCACTCCGCATTGCTTAAACTTTCATCCACCTATTGCGACCTGACCCTTACGTCCTCGTTTGCTCTGGTGTGCTCTTTCTTGGTCACCATGATGGGAGATTTTCATTTTGTTTCACTGTAAAATCACATATCCGATCAACATTGGGACTGAAGCATGTGAACTGCACACATGCTTTTGCTGCTCAAGTCAAATACCAATTAGCATTTTGCCTGACAATCCATTGTTAGATTCATAGATTCTTGTTTCTTCCTGGGTCCTGATTATCTAATGGACTGTGTGTCTTTGACGGTCGTCAAGGAGTCCAGTCTTTGAATTGCCCAAACAGAAGAACACCTGTTGTGTGTGTGTGTGTGTGCTTGGGTGTGAGTTTGTGTGTTCATCCTGGCTTTTTGACACAGTGGCTTCGCAGGTGTATCAGATGCTTGCACTTAATGGCTCATAGATGGAGGTTGAGTCAAAAGTGACCTGAAGAAGACTAACTGGAGAGAAACAGCATTCAAACAACTAAACGGGAAGCTAAGGATGCCTCCAAAGAGAAGAAAAGATCTTGCAATTAAAATTGAAGATGGTGAGAAATAATTCTTCATGCTATTTAGTTGACCATAACTTCTCTTGAATTAAATTTTAAGCTTTAAATATTCACATTTTCACTATATTGATGATGTCTGGCAAAAGATAATTGTTGAATGACTGATATCTACTTTGAAATTTTTCACCTCAGTTTGTTTGTTCACATGTTCACAGTTGGGATGGAGATTGATGCTGGTGACAGTGGAAGTGAAGGTGATTTTTGTGCTGCTTTCTTTTTATTAGATTTTAGCAGTATGGCTAAATGTTGTATACTTATGTCTGATTTGATGGGCTAAATGACGCAAACTACAGCTTGTTTTTCTATCCTGTCTCTTATATTTTTTCTCCTCATTTCCTCTTTCACGATAGTTGAATTTAATAATTTCTTGTAACACAACTTTTCTTTGCTGTGAGCTATGGGATATAGTTTTTGTTGCCCCAGCTATTAGCTTAATAAGTATATATGTTTGTCTTAGATGAGGCCAGAAGAAGAAGTAAAAACAGAAGAATCAAACCCCAACGTAAAGCCAAACGTGTGAGTGATGATGAAGATGAGGAGGAGGACGAGGACGAGGCACCAACAAAAAGAAGAAGAAAGAAGAAGGCTAAACCCCAAGACAGCGATGACGATGATGAGGAAGACAATCGCAGTGTGAAAAGCAAAGGATCAAAAGCCCCCAGGAAGAGAGCTGCAAGGGAGGAGAAAGATGAGGATAGTGAAGAGGAGCGAGATACAAAAAAAAAAGGAGGGAAAGCAGTGTCCAAAAAGGAGAAAGAGGAGAAGAATACAGAGAAGAAGGGAAATGTAAAAGGGAAAGAAAGGAAGGATAAAGATGGTGAAAAGAACAAGAAAAAGAAGAGTGGGAAGTTAAGCAGGTGCAGTATTCTTTGAGAAAAATCTCTCACCTATCTGCACGCTCCAGACACACACACACACACACACACACACACACACACACACACACACACACACACACACACACACACACACAC
>JAUYWH010000027.1:7289115-7314817 GCA_034779795.1 Ctenopoma multispine | reverse complement strand
TGACACTTTTGACTAGGCGGAAAGACATTGCAGATATCTTAATTGTATATCCTGTCTACTTGTTAAATGTTAAAAGGCTTGCCATAGTAGTGGCATTATATACTGTTGTCCAGCAAGGAGAATTAAATTGTGGATGCAGAGTAGTTGCAGTATAATCACAGTCATTATATATTATTGTACTACAGCATCAGGTCTGCTTCATTAGTCCAATTAAACAAACATAAGAGGCCAAAAATCTGATTTCCGTGGTTGCTTTGCCTTTATTCTTATTTGTTTAGCTTCTACCATGTCTCGCCCGATGACTGCTGGGCTACGCTCCAGCACTCCTGCGACCCTCATGAGGACAGGCGGTTAAGATGATGGATGTTTGACTTCTTTTTTTCACTGCTTTTTTTTCTGTATAGGAATTTGTGAAGCTAACTGTGTCAGATGTACAAGTGGCCTATTTGATGATCCTGATTGGTGACTTTTTGCGAGCTGTTATGGTCCGCTTTCTCAACTACTGCTGGTGCTGGGACTTGGAGGCTGGATTTGTGAGTAATTGCAGTTTCTCGTAGCACAAGGGCTGTGGTGTCTCTGTGAACATGTTTATGTTCTTTAAACCATGATTACATAAATTTAGCATCTCTGCCTGTTGTACTTGCTGCCATTCACACATGTGCATACTGTTTATGCAGTTTGTATATCATCATACGGCTGCCATGTGATTCAGCAACTATAAAAAACTGTGAGTACAGCACAGTTTGCATTAGCTCAACCTGATGCCGTACAATCACATCCAGAAAGAGAAGTGATCTCTAACACTGAGTGAAACCAGACACTGTAATGAGAACTTAATTACAGACAGAGAGAGGGACACATAGATGCAGAGAGATGAGACAATGCAAAGTATACTGACCTAGTTTTTATTACAGTGATTCAGGTGAAAATACTAATCATGCTGTGTTTATTCCAGCCTTCATATGCAGAGTTTGACATCAGTGATAATGTACTGGGGCTTGTCTTCAATCAAGGAATGATATGGTGAATTACTCCACATCTGTATAGTTGATTTTGTCCTATATTACTATGAATGTACTAATGGTTGACTGATTGGTTTTCCTCTGCTGTAGTGTGCTAACATTAACAAAATACTGAATGTGTAGCCAAACTAATATAAAAGTAATCCAAAAATAATCACTTAATAATCACAATAAAGGCATAAAAGTTTATTTTAAATTGCTAAGTCTGCTGCTTTCCTTAGGATGGGAGCCTTTTATGCTCCAGGTCTGGTGGGAGTGAACATTTTGCGTCTCCTGAGCTCAATGTATTACCAGTCCTGGGCAGTGATGGCCTGTAACATTCCTCACGAGCGAGTTTTCAAGGCCTCACGCTCCAACAATTTCTACATGGGCTTGCTGCTGCTTGTACTGTTTCTCAGCCTGCTTCCTGTTGTTTACACTATCATGACCTTGTCTCCATCCTTCGACTGTGGGCCATTCAGGTCAGTAGAATTATATTAGACAGTACATGTGGGCAAAAGTCACAAATAGCTTTATTTTATTAGAATTTGCATATATTAAAATTGTCTTGTACGATTTGGTTGATACTCTATACAAAAACGTTTGATCAATCCCCTAGTGGTCAGGACAAGATGTATAATGTGGTCATGGAGACTATAGAACAGGATCTACCAGCCTTTATAGGCAACATTTTCACATATGCCACCAACCCTGGACTTATAATGCCTGCTGTCCTCCTTATGGTGTAAGTATCTTTGAAATATAAATTCAAGTGAAATAGTGTGTTGTAACATGAACATAATGCTCATGTAGAGGTGAAATTACATTTACTGGAGAGGAGGGAAATTTAAATAGGCACTGGAATAATGTATAATTGTTCTGGTTTTTCCTTTCAGCTTTAAAAAAGAAATTAGTTTTAGTTAGTTTAGTTTTAAACTGTAGGACATTTGATTTTCTTGAGTATGTATTTTACTGAGTGAACCCCAATCAACGTCTGCACAGTAATTGTAGAAAGTGAGGTCATAAAACATGGAGTAAATGTCCAATGCTAATGATCAAACCTATCTACAAATTTTCTAATATTGTATACCAGGCTGGCCATCTACTATCTGAATTCAGTGTCAAAAGGATACCAACAAGCAAACAGGGACCTTAAAAAGAAGATGCAGATGGTCAGTATAAGTGTTTCATGTCTCGTGTTTCAGTTCTTTTTTCTTCTCCTTGTGTCCTATCAAAACCTTCTTTTCTCAAGATTGAATCAAACAAATGACTGTCTGTCCACTTAGGCTCGAGAAGAGGAGAAGAACCGCAGGAACAACAAGGATAGTACCAATCAAGTGATGAAAGACTTGGAGGACCTGCTGCCAAACAAGTCTCTAATACCACCTCCCACTGAGGAGGAGCCGCCCCCACCTGGTACACTCACATATTCTTTTTTTGCTCATGCTCTTAGCTGATTTGTACCCAGCTCACCACTCATTGTCATGTATGCTCTCCCCCTGACTTCTCAGATGTTGTAGTTGTGAAGGGCAGCAAGTCTGCCAAAACAAAGCAAAGTGCAATGGAAACAGGGGTTAATCTGCAAAAGGAGGTGTCACTGGCTGCTCCAAACCCAAGAGGGCCTGTGACCCATGCCCCACGGCCCAGAGGAAGGCCTCCTGGAAATTCCAGGGGGCCTCAACCTGGACCTGGAAGAGGAAGAGGTCGGGCTGGACCTCCAAGGTAATAAGAGTCATGTCATGGACCACAGTTCATACCAACAACCCACTACAAACAACAGGTGTCCATCAGCTTTTGCTGTCATGGTCATAAATGAAGGACAGAGATGTGTGTGGAATAATTATAGACCTAATCACACTTAAATTATGTAATCATTTAACATATTGAACATTTTAATAAAATTATTAATAAGCATGCACAATAGTAAGTTCACATAGTTATTCAGCTTTGTTTTTATAATAGTATCAATCAATTTCAATAAATTACAGTTAATCACTCTCTATAGTCTATAATTATTGCAGTGGCCTCACATCCCACAGTATCTTCAGTCTCTAGGTGGAGAGAAACTGAGATTTTGTGGAAAGACATTAATTTTTTCTTATCTTTTTATCTGTATAACAACAACACAAATATCAAAATCCATGGAACAGTATCTTGGTGTGAAACAGATGTATAACAAGACCTGGTTTACTAGTTATAACAGAACAACAAGTTGTACGTATTTAATTTGTGCAAGTTAATTTTCCTAGACACCTCTCGGTTTACAGGTGTGCAAAGACTACTGCTTCTTTTTCATTTATCTCTTTTGGAAAATCCTTGTGAATAGTTTATAAAAGTGTCTTTCTATTTTTTTGTACAACACCTATTAAAATAATTTCTGGCAATTTGCTACTTTAAGTTGTTGTTGTTGTTGTTGAACAAAAACAGACTGTCTAAACTAAAAACACATTTATTACACTATTACGGACATTATACTGTCCATTGTTAAGATAAAACATTTGAAGTGGTATGCTAGAGCAACCTAGATACATGAAACATTGCCTCTAGGTGAAGATAAAGAGAAAGACAAAGCATTGGCCAGATATTTCAAAAATATGGAATATCTCAGCAGAAAATGACAGGAATGTGCAAGAAGTGACAGAATCAATGACACCTTCAAAACATTCAGATGGATTCATTCATTCAGATGATTATTGCAAAATGTCAGGAGGATCTGAAGCTATAGAGTCGCAAAGAATTTAAATGGCCAGAGGAAAGTCAGTCCCACCATACGACACTGTCATGAGTTCTTCTGTGATATTTTGATGGTGACTGCCTTGACCTCTGTGTACTCCTGAAGAGCATATTCCCCCCTGAAAAAAACAACAACCCTGATTGTTCAAGGAAAAAAGTAAAGTACTAAATACTAAGACAAGTAAGAGATATAAAGAGATATTGCCTATCACTCACAGCTCCCTCCCATTGCCAGACATCTTGAAGCCACCAAACGGACACTGAGCACTCATTGCATTGTAGCAGTTCACCCTAAAAGAAAAGCAACATTAGTCTGACTTTATTACGTAACAATCAAGGTCTGACAGTCATTTTACCAAAGGCAATAATGTTACAAGCTCTAATTTAACAATTTACAACATATTCTGTGATGATTTGTCATGCAGAAAATACAGAATAACTGTAAAATCCATACCAGACCATGCCAGCCTGCAGAGCAGATGAAACTGTTAGGGCTTTGTCGATGTTGTTAGTAAAAACCCCTGCAGCCAGGCCATATTGTGTGGCATTGGCTCTCTGGATGACTTCATGAATGCTACGGAAGGACATGATCTGCTGCACTGGACCAAAAATCTGAGAGAGCACGAGTAATTGAAAAAAAAAAGGTTTTGTCAGGGGTGAAATGTACCATCATGTGTGGTTGCGTGTGTGCAGGTGTGTTTGAGAGCAACGTACCTCTTCTTTGGCGATGCGCATGTCATCTGTGACACTTGAGAAGACAGTGGGCTGGATGAAAAGTCCCTGCTGACCCCATGCAGACCCCCCACACTCCAGTGTGGCTCCCTCCCTCTTACCACTCTCTATGAGATCCATTATCTTATCAAACTGCTTCTGGTCGATCTACAGAAAACAGCAAATTACAGCTCAAATTCTTTTCTCTCTGTATGTAAGCAGTTTGAGAGATTTTGCCTCCAGTTGACTTGCTAGTTAATGCATCTGTTGTCAAATTAATTGGTTACCTGTGGTCCCTGATCCACCCCTGGCAGAAGTGGATTTCCCAGGACTCTAAATCTGGCTTTCTCTACGCTGCGGCGGACAAACTCCTCATAGATCGGTTCCTCCACAAACACCCTGGATCCAGCCAGACAGCACTGGCCCTGGTTGAAAAACAGGCCGCTGTGGGCCTGCTCCACTGCATGTTCTACTGTAAGACAGACATATACACGAACAAGTCTAAAACGCTGAAGATAGGTTGTACAGTGTTTGATTTCCACTGGCTTTCAGTGACATTGAACGTTGTTTAAAGGTTTTGTTTAGAATATAATTTAAGCTTCATCACCTGCCAGCATTGTGGAGCCTGCTCCATACACGTATACTGTATGTATGTACACGTTTATTTTTCCTTTATCAGGTTTATGTTTTAGGAACATTACATTTAAAAACTATAAAATAATCCACTACAAACACAAAAACCTACTCACAGTCACAGTCCGCAAAGACAATATTTGGATTTTTGCCGCCAAGTTCTAGTGTAACTCTTTTCAAGTTGCTGTCACCTGCAGCTTTCTGGATGAGTTTCCCAACCTGTCAATGGATGACAACAATGTGAGACACACATTTATGTTACAGTAAAAGGATGAAGACAAGAGAAGAGAAGAGAAGAGAAGAGAAGAAAAGAAAAGAGAAGAAAAGAAATGAGAAGAGAAGAGAAGAGAAGAGAAGAGAAGAAAAGAAATGAGAAGAGAAGAGAAGAGAAGAAAAGAAATGAGAAGAGAAGAGAAGAAAAGAGAAGAAAAGAGAAGAGAAAAAAAGAAATGAGAAGAGAAGAGAAGAGAAGAGAAGAAAAGAGAAGAGAAGAGAAGAGAAGAGATATTTATTTTAATAGATACTAACAGCAGTAGATCCAGTGAAAGCCACTTTGTCTATATCCATGTGGTGGGAAATGGCACAACCTGCTGTCTGACCATAACCCGGCACCACGTTCACCACACCTGGAGGAAATCCAGCCTGGGCACAAAGGGATAGAAAGAGAGACATAATAACATACGTGAGCTTGTGCTTTACTAAAACATATTTGTATGTATCCATCTTTCTACTTTTATAGCAAAGTAGTTCTTGACAGTCTATGAATGGAATTTTATGGCATTTTCCCACATGTCCTTTGTGCTAATATAATTGCTGGGGTAGCAACCATTATTAAAGTACCTCTTTGATTAGCGCAGCCATGTGCAGGGCTGATAATGGGGTCTGTTCAGCAGGTTTGATGACTACAGTGTTCCCACAGCACAGAGCAGGAGCAATCTTCCAAGCAAACATCATCAACGGGAAGTTCCACTGTTGGTCAAAACATATAAACATTTTTTAATTTCAGCAAAACAAGGGAAATGGAATTTGGAGTGGAATAAAAACTAACTAATTCTTAGCATTTTTTATCCAGTAATATTTGTTGAATTGTGTACTCACAGGAATGATCTGGCCACATACTCCAATGGGTTCATGTCGTGTGTAAGTCAGATACTCTCCATCTAAAAATGTATTGTTAATTCATAATATATTAGAACACACAGTGACTTTTATTTGTTAATTCATAATATATTAGAACACACAGTGGCTTTTATTTTTTATGCTGAAAAAAAAATCTAACATGACTGAAAGTGACTAGCTGTCATTTAAAGTTGTGAGGAATCAGTGTGTGACCAAAGTGACCAATATTAACTCACCTACAGGGATGGTTTTGCCATGAATCTTGTCTGCCCAGCCACCATAATATCTCAAGGTTTTGATTGTGGCCATCAGATCTACAAAATATGCCATCAGAAACACTTTGCCAGAGTCCAGAGCCTCTATTGTCTAGAAACAGATAAACACAGTCATTAGCTCAAAGCCACCGTTACAGTTGCCTTGTCACAACATTTGTCAGTGTTTAACTTGAGTATGTAGTGCATGTCTGTGTTTCTCACTGCCAGTAGTAGTTGGTCTCTTTCCACTAAGTCTGCCAGTCTGTTAAGTAGATAACCTCGGTCTGAGGCATCCATGGATCGCCATGGTGACCCCATCTGGACGGCAGCTCTGGCACTCCTCACTGCCTTATCCACATCCTCCTACAAGAATTTTAAGTTGAGCAGGTGGTCACAAAGGTTTTTATTTCTATTGCCTCATATGACAAATCATATCATCTGATGTGCAACATACTCACTGCGTCAGCCTCCTCCACTTCACACAGCAGTTCCCCTGTCGCTGGATTATATACAGGAATCTTTCTACCGCTGCATGACTTGTGCCATTCGTTATTGATGAACAACTGGTAGAGAATTGGAAGAAAATAACAAAGAAACAGATTATGTGCTTTTTTGTGGCAGTATATCCCTCACTCTTTTACTCAAAGACAGTGTTAAACTCATGGCACAGCGTATCAGTGCTTCTCTGTCTGATATAGTTGATAACAGACTCCCTGTATTTAGCAAGAGTCATTTCTCCTGCTCTGCTATTTGTCATGAGCACACAGGTACATGCTAAAAAATTGACAATATACTTTCAGGTACTTTCCTCAACAGTACCCTAACTGATAAAGGACCAGTAAATACTTCTCCCATGATTACTAGCAGACACACCATGCTTTTAATTTTGAATCTGGACATGAACTATACTCACTGGTACACAGTGCCTCTTTAAAGGGCAACTAAATAAAACATTAAATAACTGTAATAATCCAAAAACAGAGCAGATGATAAAATCCACAGTATGTGTAGTAAGAACAGTTTTGTCTCCCAGTACACGTTAGGATGAAAACCTTAACACAAATTATTTATTGATAAGTTAAAGTAAAATCACCCCCAAACCTGTGTTATTGCTGAACTATGTAGAATTCCCATCTCTTTGTGAGTAACTGCTTTCCAAGAACAATGTAAACTCAACTAAGCAATCAGTTTTGTTCATATTTTGTTCACTCCTTGCTGTTTTGACTTATGATTTGGTGCAGCTTACCTTGGTGTACTGAATTGTAGGGTCTGAGATGGGGAGGGGCACGCCTGGTGTAGCAGGTCCATCTAGATGTTGTGATTTGTAGTTTGGGTTTGACAAACCCGCATGGTTGCACCCATTACCAGACTGCTGTTGCCCTTTGTTGGGCGTGGAGTTCATGTTGGCATGTTTTCCCTCTAAAAAAGACCTAAATGCCATCAAGTGTTCAAGCTTGCTTGTTTTCATGTGTGTGTGAAAGTTAATGTCTATTTGGTCATAACTCTGAGAATAGCATGCCATCCCAACCCAGTGGAGTAAACATAAACAGTGTCAAATGAGGCACTGGCACTGTCAGCAGGCTAACACCACGGGGTCAAGGGTTACGACTGGCACCATAAAGTCGGGCTGGCTCTGAGCGGTGAATTGGACTGACCTCATTTGGACAGAGAGGATCAGAGAACAGCAGGAAGCAAATTGGGCAAAATACTACCAGAGGTGTGTTCATCATATTTGCCAAAACCACTTGTACCCATGAATGAAACAATGAATGTTTGCATGCATCCACAACACATAAAATGATAACCACAACTACGCTTAATGTCTACACACAAACACTCACAAATACTCACACACATTATAGTTTTTTTTCACAACTATTACAAATCATCTGGATAAACCTGCACCCAACATTAGAGCTTAAATGTTAATGAATTCATTAGTCACAAAACAATAATATTATTTTGGTAACTTATTAATAATTTGAGTCACTTTTCAAGCATCAAACATATTTTCTGATTTTCTGAATTGGTTTGGAGACAAACTACTCACTAAATACAGATAAAAATAAATACAATAGGCTTGGCATTGCAAACGTCAAAGATCATTAATGGCCAATCTCCATTGGACCGCTAGTTTGATTATTGTTTTCTGAAAAACATAATCTGGCCTGATAATGGCTACTTATCAAATAAAACAAACACATTTATCTTTTCACCAGAAATGATGTCACATTGATGCAAAAATGATTTTATATCTATTTAAAATATCCTGAATGTTTCGTTACCTGTGGGTGATGCTGATGAGGTGCCTCCAGTTTGCTGGATTCCTCCCCCTGTCACAGGCATGTTCACTTCTCTCCTCTTCCTCTCGCCGTCAGCGGACCGGAGACTGCGCGGAGCCTCTTTATATACATGCAGCTGTCAGCGGCAGAACGCGGCGGCGGCAGCAGTACGCCTCGTGGCACCGGGACTTCTTACTGGTTCTCTGAGGGTCCCCGCGCGCGCGGAAGGCACCGTTCAAACAGAACCAATCCCAGTTCACCTCGCGTGCCCAGCGAGGCACTGGCGCGCGCAAACGCAGTATAGTTCATAGTGAAGTAAGTTTTGAGATAACCTATTAACAGACGATGGTATTTTTTAAATCTATTATCTCATAGGGGCTAATTGTCTGCATAACGAATAATTACAAGAAATATCTGACAAACGACTAAAATTTACAAGGTTTTTACACTCTTCACAAATGAAATCACTATATATAAATATAAAAACCAAGACTTTACACTCCTACAAAATATTTTCACTATATAATAAATTAATAAACAACCACAAGTAACTTTCATTCAAACCCTGATGTTTGGACTTAGCTTTGGATGGATGAACACTTGTTTTGTTACATATTTATCTATGGATCACTTCAGGACAACAGACAGGGTAGGCTCATCCACAAGACAGCAAACATAATTGGGAAGATGCTTGCTTTGATAAGGGACCTCCTGCTGGTTCACTGTCTCCCAGGAACAATGTGATCACATAACTTTGTCTGGTGCGCTTGTTTTGATCTGGAAATCTACATATCCCTTTAAGAATTATCCCCTGGGACAACACAACCTCTGTCTATAAATCTTGTTACACAATGAAAAGATCAGCCCCAATAAATTTAGTAAGTGTTAACTGTGGAATCCATCTGCCCATACTAATGTATATCACTCACTTTTATCATACAGTTGGCTTGAGGCATGAGGGCAGCCTGTGCATATGGTGAGCATAAAGAAATTGCTCATTCAAATTCTACTTATTCATGTATTCATAAGGAGTTACACATGTTTTCATTTCTGATCAACACATGCTTTCTTATTGTCACAGACCTAGTAGAAGCATTTTATATAACATAATATTCATTCACATGTACACTCGTTTAAGGGTTTTGATTTGTGAGTGGATGGATGTGCGTAACCTTGGTTAATATCTGACTATAAATAACACATTCTCCTTCTAGACACTTCACCATCCAGTCTGGCTCCAAAGAGCTAATGACAAGACCCGACTGAAGAGAACGTGCCTGACCAGGTCAAAGGAGCTGTTGCACAGCCTGAAAGCGCCGGGTGTTCCACAGTTGAGCCTGAGCTAAATTGACAGTTGGATGGAGAGTGAGAAAGAAAAAAGAATGAAGGGAATGAATGACGTTTGTGTGAGCGAGAGAGAAAGAGAGGGAGAGAGAGGTAGTGAGACAACTGGGGAGTACGATGTAATGCAGGCATGGATCAAAAGAGGGAAAATGAGGGATGAAAGCACAAGAGAAAAGGTGGGAATGGGAGGGAATAATGAAAGAAATAAAAACCTCAAGAACGAGGTTGTTAATAAATCATATAAATACATTTAAATTACTGCCATGGAGAAATATAAAAATCATGGCTTATAGAATGAATAAGGAACAAATGTGATATTACATTTTTCTACAGATGCTTGATGGGTGATAAATCCACATGCGGTTCCCCACATAATTTACAATCATCAGTCTGTCTTTGGCAGATGTTACTGCTGCTGCTACGGCTTTTATTACCAAAAGTTGTAGTCTGTAGTTATTAAGAGCAAGTGTCTTCACAGCCTAGCTATACACTACAGTACAGGGTGTTAACTCTATATGGCCATGTGAATAATCTTCTGATATCGTTAAGAAGGTGGTTGGCTCGGCTTTTATTAGACTGTTTCAGCTAACATGTAAACGTTGTGTTACATTGTGACACACTGTTCATTTGTCCCCACCTTCTGAAAGTGTCTCGTTATACTGGTATGGATACATATCATCACATAAATGATGATGCACGTCATCATTAAACTTGTTGACTGCATGGCATGAACTCAACCAAAGTAGATGGAGAGCATCCCCTTGTGACACACTGCAGAAATGACACTGTTCATAAAATGATACTGGAGTCTTTGAACGAGTTGTGGAAGAAGTTTGCAGATGTTTTACTAAACTAAATGGTCAAAATCAAAAGGCATTATTTATTATTATTAAGTGATTTTACATATTTTAAAGACACATTTAGAGATATGAAAATGTCTGGACAGATTAGCAGACTGATGGATGCTCACTGACAATGTTTGTTTTTTTGTTTTTTTTCCATTCCTGTGTACTTTGAAACACATTTCACAAGATAGCCCAACAAGTGCATGTGCTGCATCAAACAGCCCGCAACGTTGCGAGGGACAGAGAGGATGGGCCCACGTTTGAATGGTTCCGCTTTGCGGTCAAATGGGCCGATGCTGTCGCTGGCTGGCCGGATTTGCCCTTAACCCTGAGCCAAGTTTCTCACCATGTGTGCCTCTCTATTGTGAGTGGGCAGCAGCTCCCTCTGCAGGGGGCCCGGCTGCAGCTGAAAGGGATGTCCCATACTGCAAGGATCAGTCAAACTTCTGCCTACTGAATAATCTTTGGTCACTGTTTTGCTCTCTGTTGTCCAGGTCTGGTTCCTTACTTTTGTACACCAAAGCGAAAGAAGACACTACACGGTGAGCTTTGTAAAATTGTTTGTCTTAATTTTTTCCTGTCTTTGTATGTTTTTTTTTCTTTATAGCCTACAAATTATTTTTGTTGTGTAAACAGTTCTATATATTTTGCACTGCTCAAAATTAATGAATCTCTTAAAGAACCTATTTGTTCACAGGGCAAGATGACACTGATGTTTGGGAGTCTGCTTTGCAAGGAGAACCCTTGTGCCTCTCTTTCCTGTGTCACTGTTGCTCTGTGTCTTCTCACCCTAATATTGATGGCCCTCAGGAGCCGAAAAAAACACCACCATGAGTCCCAACATCCAAATTATCCCCCTCCTCCTGGCCCCACACCATGGCCACTTGTTGGGAATCTGCTCCAGATGGGGGATCAGATTCACCTATCTCTAACCTGCTTAAGGCTCCAGTATGGTGACGTTTTCAAGGTATATACAGTAGAATGATCGAAATATATTAGATGGCCAAAGGATTAAGTAATTGTTTATTTATTCAGTCGTTTGTTTATCCCATATGCCAGATGCGCCTGGGGTCTTTGACTGTTGTAGTCCTGAGTGGATACACCACTATCCGGCAGGCACTGGTTCGACAGGGGGAAGCTTTTTCTGGGCGACCTGATCTTTTCACCTTTTCTGCTGTTGCCAATGGGAACAGTATGACTTTTAGTGAGAAGTATGGACCGATCTGGATGCTCCATAAGAAGCTGTGTAAGAGTGCCCTCAGGTCTTTTTCCCAGGCTGAGCCCAGGGAATCTGGTTCCACGTGCCTGCTGGAGGAGCATGTCTGTGCTGAGGCTGCTGAGATGGTGGAGGTGATTCGGGAACAGGCTGCTGTTAAAGAGGAAATGGGCCATGATACGATGGGTATAGATCCAGTGAAACCCCTGGTAACCTCAGTGGCAAATGTTGTCTGTGCCCTCTGTTTTGGGAAAAGGTACGACTACAACGACAAGGAATTTCTCACTATTGTTCACATCAACAATGAGGTCCTGAGGATTTTTGCAGCAGGGAACCTGGCTGATTTCTTTCCTGTGTTTCGCTACTTCCTGAGCCCATCTCTGAGGAAAATGGTCCAGCACATTCGCAGGATGAATGGATTCATGGAGAGGAGCATTGAGGAACACTTGAATACCTTTGACAAAGTAAGAAGGCCAGGAGATTCATTTATAGATCAGAATTTATATTGTGGGAGGAAGATGCAAAAGGAAATGCACAATTATTACTATTAGTACAATCACAGTAAAATGGATTCCTTTGTTGTTCTGCACAAAGAGACAATACTGTATTTACTGAGAAATACAATCAGATTATCTCCTTTTCATGGCATTGTATTGCTGTTACATAATATTGTCTATTATATTAAATTTTTTGTTTTGATATTGCACTAGATATTGAAACATTGAATAGAAAGGTGACGTATATGAGCAGTTGCAACATAATAATATAATGTCTCACTGATCACTGGTGTGACTAATCTAATCTAGGCCATTTCATTGCAAAGTGACCAAAGGCAAAATATTTTCAGGACAGCCTAATGCGGTGGACTGCAGGTCTGTGAGCTCTATTTTCTTTAGATCTGTCCCACTAATTTGCTGTCCACTATTTAATCTGACATTGCACTCATGCAGTATTAGCTGTGAGTGCAACTGTAGCCAAAAGATAACAAACAAGTTTCCAGAGAGAGAGCTTTGTTCTTGTGCAGAGTGACTAAAACATTCGCACGCACTATAATTAGGAATTAGCAACCCACTGAAGGACACGTGTCGTACCATAACTGATTACTCTCTCTTCCTAATTATTGCTTTTAATTTCTGAATTTCTTTCCCTGTGTTAACATTAACCACCCTATAGTTCATAAAGATCGCTTAATTGATTTAAGAAGGACAGCAACACAATCTTTCCTACATTTCCTGTCACACTATTTGTGTTTGTATGTTATTGCAGAATTGTATTCGGGACATTACAGATGCTCTGATTGCACTTTGTGAGGACAGAGAAGAAAATGATACATCCGCACTCTCCAACTCTCAGATCATTCACACTGTGATAGACATCTTTGGAGCAGGTTAGACACGCTGCAAATTCCACTTGTATTAGTGCAGGTAATAACACTAAATTGATAATACTGATGAAGATGATTATTGTCTTTTCACTGCAGGATTTGACACCATCATTGCGGGTTTACAGTGGAGCATGTTGTATCTAATCAAGTTCCCTGACATCCAGGGCAGAATACACCAGGAGATAGGTACAGTTTTATATCTTGATATGACAAATCTATGCTCATATTGGACAAATTGAGTCATGTCATCTTTTGTATGCCAAAACAAATCTCTGCTAAAGGAGATCCAGAATGAACTCTAACATGCAACTACACAGAGCATGAATGCACTTTGTGATTAATATTAATGATTAACACAGAAATAGTGAGGCAGGACTGTTGGTAGTTTATTACTGATACATCTAAAACATTAGAAAAGAAGGTGCTGCTGTGCATAGGTCTTAATAGTTTATAAATTAAATTGAGATCAACAGCTAATTTACCCCTAATGTGATAAAATATTCACCAGATTATTTGCAAAAGATGTTTTTAGTCATATGTGATGTCTCTTAAGAAGTATAATCATTTCTGTCAAAATCGCTGTAATAAAAAAACAAGAATGGCCAAGCAGAGTGTCCTACCCGGACAGACAGACTCAGACAGCCACTGGAGGAACTCACAAAAGATCAGTCCAATTTGCTGACGCCAGAGATACTTTTGAAGTGGGCTGACAGAACTGTCTGTTCCATGGCACGTTGCGTTGTCACAGAGAGAGAGAGAGAGAGAGTGAGGAAGACACTGAGAGGAGACGGGATGAATCAGAATGAGGGAGGGAGGCCCAAACAACCGGAGAAAGAAAGCTGGAGAAATGTTCCAGACTGACACAAAGGCAGGAACACGCAAGGCAACAAACACACATAGTTTAACATAGTGACACTTAAAGTCAGTTTGGATTAATACAACCAATTGGCTGAGAAGCCTTTATTCTGTTGTTCATTTCTTTACTGGAGCCCTTCAGTGAGAGCAGTTTGAATTATCTTTAAAGATTAGATTTTAAAGTTCGACTGCAAAAATTGCACCTTAATGCAGATTATGATTATGTTTTTATGTTTCAGGAAAATTACATTTTTTTCAGACTCAAAGGCAAAATAAAAATCTAAACTAAAACAAAAGTCTGATGATTTCTTTCTTTCTTTTTTTTAGATGAAAACATTGGCACAGCCAGAATGCCAAGGTTTTCAGATAAGCCCAAGATGCCTTTCACTGAGGCCTTCATATATGAAGTGTTTCGTCATGCCTCCTATGTCCCTTTCACCATACCTCACTGGTAAGAAAGTACTTTACTTTTGTATTCACAGTTGTATGTGTTTGTTATGTAATTGTTGAAACTTTCTTCTGCTTTAGCACCACAAGAAACATCATCCTGAATGGATATTTTATTCCCAAAGATACATGTGTCTTCATTAACCAGTTTCAAGTCAATCACGATATGTGAGTAGACACAAGCAATCATCATTACATAATGAATTATAATCAGACATAATCGTTTGTCCATCTAACTTTTATGTTACTGGATCAGTGAAATGTGCCTCTCTTTCAACATCTTCCTAATTCATAAGAATGTGTTTCTTTCATTGTTTTTTTTTTTCACTCTGTCTCAGTGATTTCTGGGGTGACCCAGAGGCATTTCGTCCTGAACGCTTCTTAGGTCTATCGGGACGCCTTAACAAGGAGCTGACTGAGAAGGTTCTTATCTTCGGCATGGGGAAGAGGCGATGTCTTGGTGATGGACTTGCACGTTTGGAGATGTTTGTCTTCCTCACTACGCTGCTCCACGGGCTGCGGATCGAAAAGGTTCCAGGACAGGAACTGGATCTCAGCACTGATTTTGGTCTGACTATGAAACCACGTCCTTACAGGATTAGCATCTCTTCAAGGTTCTAGAGCTTCAAAGCATCCAAACAGTGCTCTGTGTGGAACACAGATGCTAATAATGATTATTAGTCAACATCTATGGCTAATCAGTAATACCACAGATATACAGTACCTCACATGATAGCCTATTCGTAGACTGGAGTTTCTGTTTTAACATATATTGTCAAAATATACAGAAAGCACATACATGAACAACAAAATGGAAACATATTAGATGCAAAACATGTTTCTAAGATATAGAATACATAGTGACTATGAACTAACTTCATGCCTGTATTGCACAAAATATTTGTTGAGGGTCATTCCAAGTGCTTCTGTTGCTGTACTTTAAATGGGTCCCTCCGCCTCCCTGTCCCAGCACATTAAAAATGAAACTAGCTTGAATACAGGCTCTCATTAAAAGTCTTTATCTTAAGTTATTAGTTACAGTTAAACACTGAAGGAGGGAGAAAGAGGTTGTTTCAGATTGGTGATCAGTGCTTTAGGCCACAAAATGTGTTCATGAAGGGTTCATCCTCGCTGACTTCGGTCCTCTTCTCCCCTTCCTCACTCCAACTTTCTTTCATCTTCTGTCCCCCTCATGTCCTCATCTCCGTGTTGTCCTTATCCCCCTCCCCTGGCTCCACCTCCTCTTTTACTGTGGCTTCAAGGCAAACACTGTTAAGCTAACACTCCTGTCTCTGAAGTCTCCCCCAGTGCCTCTCTGAAGAATGACGCAAAAGTATAATAAGACATCATGAACGTCCTTCTCCTCCTCTCCCATCAGTGCTGTGACGTCCCACACACTCAGATTAGATACAGTCCCAGACATCTTTGAGGGAGGTGAAGAACACAGCAAAGTGTGAAATCAAATTCTATTTTCATAAGATAAATGTAAAGAAGCATGGCAGTATGCGTTTGAACAAAAGACAAGCCAAGCAGAATTACTTTTGGGAAGTTCATCCTTAAATGGAAAGTTTGTAAGCTGTGCTCATGGCAGAATTATCTCTTTTAAAATTAACGATCTATACAGTCTACTGACTGCTCTTCTCCAGTCAGGTCCTGCTTTAAAGACAGCTCCAATGGACACAAGACATTCATCTCTCATTGAACAATGAGGTGTTACACCACAACAGTCGGTGGTTACAGGTTTAACTTATTGTTGCTTCAGGTAAATGTTTGTTTAGAATGGTCTACGTGCAGTGTTATGTCCGAGCTCGCTTGGATCAAGGGAAGAATCATATAGTAAATAACCAGATGATAGGTTAAATTGGGTATTTATTGTAATTCAAAACCAGAAGTTACAGCAAAGATAAAGGTGAACAATGGCCGACAGGTGCTACCTGTAGCAAAAATGTAAAGAAATTGCCAAAATCAAAGGACTACTCATAACTCAGAATTAAACGCTACATTAAAAGCAGACGTTAAGGGGAGAACAGAAAGAACACCACGCAGAGTAGCACCTGTAAACTGGTGATAAGGGATGGCAACTAATCCTGCGTGTGTGCGTACAAAAATACTGAAGGGTTTACATCCTGTCTCATTTGGCACAACTGTCAACTTTAATGAATTAATTCAATTTTGGTGGCCATAGGTCAAAGGTCAAAGTCGGAATGACCTCGACTTCATCCAATCCTTGTGAACGGATATATCAGGAATGTGCTGAGGAAATTTCTTCAAATTTGCCAACACTGTGCACTTGGTCTTTGTGATGAACTGTTTAAATTATCGAGGGGGAACACATTGAGCTCCTCTTCTCTACTCTGCTCCTCTGTCCTCTCATGTGCCACCATTGCATATCATTACCTTTGTGTCTTTTCTTGCTTCATCCTCTCCATCTCCCTCTTCTGTACTTTTCTGTACTTCTGTACTGACTACTGTTCTTTTCTTTCCCCTTTTTCCGCTCCGAGCCTGGTTCTGCAGGAGGTAAAGGGAATTTTTCCTCTCCACTGTCGCCTAGTGCTTTCTCAAGTGGGACTTTTTGGTTTTCTGTATAATTCATTATAAGGTTATATTTCAATTCAATTCAATTCAATTTATTTAGAGAGAGAAGTCATCTCGAGGCACTTTACAGTGTAAGGTTTAAGACCTTACAGAATATAGGTATATACAGAATAATGTGGAAAACCCAACAGTCCCACTTGAGCAAGTATATTTATAGCTGGGTGTCATTTGCAAAGCAATTGAAATTTTTGTGTTTTTGTGTGTGTTTCCTATATAATACTGCCTAAGGGAGACATGTATAAAGTGAAGAGAATTTGTCCAAGCACAGAGCCCTGTGGAATTCCATAACTCCATGTACATGGAGAATTGATCATTAACATGGATTGGGATCTATCTGATAGATAAGATTTAAACCAGCTTAGTGCTGTTCCTCTAATCCCAATGACATGTTCCAGTCTATGTAATAAAATTTTATGATCTAGTGTTGAATGCAGCTCTAACATCTAACAAGACGAGTATGGAGGGAAGTCTGTTGTACCAATTGTTACTGCACAGGTGGTCACATAGTTGCTTTGCAACAGCTTTTACAAGGATTTTAGAGAGAAAGGGCAAATTGAATGTCTATAACTGACTAAAATCCCTGAGTCAAGAGTAGGCTTTTTCAGTAGAGGTTTAACCACAGCTACCTTAAAGACTTGTGGTACATAACCTACAAAGAAGTCTAGAACTGCTGGACACGTTCCGTCCATGCCAGTTGAAGGGAGGATCTGATCAATTTTTTCTTTAATAGATTTTATTTGTAAAGAAATTCATAAAGTCATCGCTGCTGAGAGATAAGGGAATACTTGGTTCAACAGAGCTATGACTCTTTGTCAGCCTGGCTACAGTGCTGAAAAGCATCCTGGGGTTGTTCTTATTCACCTCTACTAATGATGAATGGATGTATGGAGGGCTTTTTTATACGCTATTAAACTGTCTTTCCAGGCTACGCAGGATTTACATAAATTAGTGGAGCGTCAGCTCCTTTCCAGCTTTTGCGATGTTTGCTTTAAGGTGTGGATTTGTGAATTGTACCATGGAGCTAACCTCCTTAGATTAATTACCTTTTTTTCAGAGGTGCAACAGCATCAAGTATCGTACGCAATGAGGCTGCAGTATCATCAACAAGATAATTGACCTGTATAGGAGTCAAATTAGTATCACTGCCCTCCTGTGTTTTGGTACATGTCACTGGATTAAAAGATAACGGAATCAATTCCTTAAATCTGGCAACAACATCTGCTGTAGTGGAGCTTTTCCTTAGGGAATGTAGTCTCCATTATAGTAAAAAAGTTATTAAAAATGGTCAGACAACAGAGGGTTTTTAGGAAAACACTATAAAATGATCAATTTCAATTTCAACTCCATAAGTCAGAACAAGATCGAGGGTGTGATTACAATTGTGAGTGGGTTTATTTATATGTTCAGTAAAACCAATACACTCTAACAAAGAATGAAATGCCGTGTTAAGACATTTCAGAAGGTTTACACTGTGAAGTGCCTTGAGATGACTTTTTTGTGATTTGACGCTATATAAATAAACTGAATTCAGTTGAATTGAATATGGCTCCTCAGTTCTTCTCAGCATTATTTCTTTTATCAAACAGATGTCTACTGTACATGAAACAGTACCATATAAACCTGATGATGATTATGATTATCTTCATTTTTGTCATAAAGCACTGATTTTAGTTTTTAGATTCTTTTTCTGGCAGATAAAAGTAAATAACAGAAAAAGCAGGCCTTTGCTTCACTGAAATTATCAATGCCCAGTCAATTTGTACACACAGCAATATGGGAACAGGTGTTGCCCTTTATCACACAAAATAGTCTACAGACGCAGGCAGTAACTCAAAACCTGCACACGATGCAACTTTCAGTGATGTTGCCCAGTCCTGCATGTGACTATTTGTGTTTAAAAAAAAAAAGATAGTTCATAAGGATACTGCTTAACAATTGAATACAAGATATAAGATAGAGCACCCAAGAAATAATCATAATAATCTCAATTCAGCACTTAACTGCACAATTGTACTGTACACAAGCTGCAGTAGGTTACAGTTCAGATGTCGTCCTCTTCCACTGTCTGACCTGACCTTAGCTTCATGATCACCTATTAGTGAAAGAAAACAAAAATAAGTTTGCATTAGTGTTCTGCATAAAGCTAAATGTTTCAACACTGCTGACTATAAAATATTCAAGTGACATGTACCTCTTTCAGCTGGGCAATCTCTTTGCTTTCCACATTTCTCTGAGCATTGTTGGTTATGGCCTTCACTCTTGTTGCATAACTGCAAGGTTTAGGCAGTCCAGATGTTATTCTGGAGTTTGTTAGTATTCAGACCTATAAAAAGAGGAATCTCTCGCTTTGTTCCTTACATAAGAGATGTGAGTGTCTCATCAAGGTTGCATTCTGAGGAAGAGATGTTGACAATCATGAGGGTTTTGGCATTGCCTCCCAGAGAGTCCTGCATCACCTGAAAGGAATGAAATGCACAGGTCATACTGGGCTAAATTACTTTCAAAATTATCTAGTGTTTTTAGGATTACCTGTGTTAGCTTGCTATTCCTGTATGGTACATGAGGCAGTTCAGCCGATAAAGCTGAGATCACATCACCAAGAGCACTCAGAGACTTGTTAATGGAGTTAGCCTCCTGAAGAAGAGAGCAGAATTTAAAAAGCCATTAGAAACTATTTTGGTCACCTTGGCAATCACATGATGGACCAATTAAAACATGGGAAATGAGCAAACCTTCAGCTGGTGGTCTTTGGCACCGGTCTTGGCTGCTCTCTCACTGCCTGCCAGGTCCACGAGACTCAGCTTCCCAGTACTCACGCCCCCGTTTGTCAGATTCCTGCTTTCCACCATGATGCCAACAATGAGATGGGAACGGGAACTCTCTACATTCATCTCTATATAAAACAAAAAACAGGAAATTTGCAAATGTGTGAATATCAATTAATCATATTATTTCAGCTTAAGTCAAATTGTTTATTAATGTAGAAAAAAATAGTATATTTACCAATAACACAAGTATTAGTGTGATTACACTACTATTCTTTCTTATTAACATTTTTCATTCTGCAGTATTTAAAAGTGTAAGCTCTTCACAAATGTGCCAGTATGTACTCTCAATACACTGTCATTTAAATTAGGTATCAATAATATTGTAGTGGCTCCAGCTTCTCATAGCAAAAACATAAGATGTATCAGGACTCAGATGACGTGGTTGTTCTCATTGCCCTGTCCAGTAATGATGTACCTAGCTGATGAACCCTCTCCACCACTGCAGCTAGCATTAATAATCCAAACCACTTAGCAGAACCCTGGTTGAACTGGGCGGCATGGGATGGTACGAAGAACTCACTGGTGGCGGAGATATGTCGGTTAGAGCAGGCCTGCTGGAACAAAGCGTAGAGCTCCTGGGCACTAGAAGCCTCCTTTGTCTCTGCTCCTTGGGCAAACACAACCCCCTTTCTGTTTCTTTTGATCTCCACCCGCCTGGCCTGGCCTTGGGACTGGGGCTGTGCATAGGCCTCACCAGCCAGGCTGACAAAGAGGTCCTGCAATTTGTCGTTGTACAGCTCCAGCATATATGTTGAAACCTGAGACAAAATGATGAGGAAGAAAAGGTAGGAGGAGAAGAATGAGGACAAGGGGAAAGGAGAGGAATAAAGGGGAAGTGATTCTTGTTCAAGTAAAATCTTCTCTATTCAAATTTAATGTCATTGGTGATACACTATCTGTTACCTTGAAGTCAAATTTTGTACTATTCTCCTGTATAATGTCAAATATGGTATTAAATGATCTAGGTATGATCCCCGGGTTCTTCTGTTCTTTGTCCCCAACCATGGTGAAGGTCTTCCCTGAGCCTGTCTGGCCATACGCAAAGATACAGACGTTGTAACCATCGATAGCCAACTGGATCAGTCTGTGGGGAAGATATTTTCTGAGCTGGCAAAAGCTATTGGTCCTTGGATTACAGCCAACTCAAGCAGGGGGCTCCATCAGTGTGTTACACTATATGACTTCAGCTAGTGTAGTTAGATTTCAAAAATGACTGAAAATGTTATGGTACATTTGTGAACATACTGCATTGGTGCCTAATTGTGAAGCATCATCCTCCTCACCTGTTAGTGTCATAAAACAGGTCTTCCTGAGAAGCATCACCACTGAACACCTTGTCAAACAGGAACTCCCTTGGCCCACGAGGGGTTTCCACAGTGACTGAATAGTCATCTATTTTTTCCACAACAATGTCCCCACCTTGCGCAGCTTCGGCTCGGCTCACTGGCCGAATCCGACAAAACACTCTGATTTTTCCTTTGACAAAAACAGTAGAACAAAATATAAAAACCCTCAAGCTTGATATTACATGATAATATGACACATACCTAAAACATTTACTCCTAATAGTACCTTTCATGTCTTCCACCATATTGTAATATTTCTTCCTCATTGTTCTTTCTGAAGTGTAGTTCTCGATTATCTTCTTGTTCTCTTCTTTAACTTTTTTCAGCTTGAGAGAAATGGAGACAAATCTGTGTAATGTTCAGAGGGCTTTTCACAAACAATAAACCCAATAGTATTTCTATTGTGCTAGATCGGGGCCACAAGTAACTGAAAAACGAAAAGTTTAAATATGTTTTTAAGTTTTTTTTATATATTTTTTTAACAATGTATTATTTTCCCCCTTTGAATAAACTTCTTCTTAAACTGAACTTCTAAAAATAATTTCAGATTCAAATTCTAATTTTTATATCTAAATTTTTCTGTTTAACATCTTTCCTGCAGGTACAGAGCTTTATGTTTCATGTACAGATCGTATTTTTTCAGTTTTAGACCTTAGGCCTTGTTCTGGCACAGGGGGCGGGCTTCACCATGTTGCCTTCAGGTAGTGTGGGAACTTTATGACTTACAGTTTCTTTCACAACATATTGTGACATAAGTGTTTGGAGTGGAGAAAACACCAATTAATAATGTCTTATGGTACAGTTTGACAGTCACATTTTCCACTTCTCTGCACATCTGTGAACACAGCATTAGTTGTGTAGTTACACTGCACTAGAGTGCTGTAGAGAAATGTCTGATCCATCAGGAAGACCAGTGTACATGTAAGAAATGTTAGCTGATGATTGACTTCAGTTAATATGATACATATTATAAAGCTTGGTAACTTACACACATACAAGGATGCTTCTGAACCTGCTGTCCTAGTTATTGAGTTGTGTGAGAAAATACTAACCTGATCCTGCTGCAAGAGAAGCTGCTGACCAACACTTTTCACTCCCTCTGTGGTCTGGATTGTCCCTTGTCCCAGGATGTCCTCCAGATCTGAGATTGTGTCACAGTCTGAGCAAAATAAAACAAAGCTGCAGTGATGCACATTATACTAAGTGAGAAAAATTTATGCAAAGAAATATACTGTACATTAAAAGAGTACATTAATTAATTTACCATCACTGTCTGTAAGCACCATATTTAAGGAACAAAGGAAGTTTTGTATTTACCCTTTATTACAGGACTTTCTCCAGTTTTGATGTAGTCTAAAGCCAGCTGAGCAACCTCATACTCCCTCACTGTTTCTTGTAGTAAAGACAAACTTGACCTGGATTCATCAGAGCTGGAAAGTGGAATAACATAATTTACAGATGTATTAATTAGAGAAAACAAAACACTCAACACAAGATGCTCAATTTAACCCGCCATAGTTCATTTTTCTGTAATAAAATCTAACCCTTCTTGGTTTACGGTCCTGTCCCCTCTATGATTACTGTCTTCATTAACCCTTTGAAGACAGTCCAGTTTGTCTTTGACTTCCACCAAAGCAATCCGATTGTCTTCAATCATCTGGTTCAAAAGAGTTCTGGTTTCTGCTACTGAACTGCAGATTTCATGAGCCTTGAAAACAAAACAAAGCAACCTTGTGGTAAGGAATTCCCTTCCACCAGTAAAACAGGGAATACTCTGTTAAAAAAAAATTAATGCACAAGCCGTTGACAATTGATATGACCTTGTGTATGACAGTGGGAAGCAGAACACTGCAGGGTGGCTGGTGTACAGGAGGGATGGGGCTCCTCTCTGCCTCCAGCAGCTCAGTTATCTCTCTTTCCCTCTGGTACAAACTCTCCTTTAACTCCTCCAGGCGATCTTTAGCCCCCTCCAGTGGCAGATCTGACTCACTACAAGTCTGCAAGTAGAACCAAAGCAATACATCGAAATCCCTAAAAAATATATGCCAAGTGCAAGAACGGTTAAGTTACTATGTGTTGTTTGAGATTTCAATCTATGATGAATGTAAATATTTACATGTTTGATGCTCAGATATTTACTCTATCATGTCTCTTTAATTAGACCCTGTCCCTTTGAGGGTTAGAGTGCTTTGTTGGTTACTTTGTCGATATGTTTGATCCTGGCTAATGCACCATGGTAACATATTGTGCAGCAGGCCTCCATTGTAATTAATGACAACCCACCACTGTTTGTTGTTCTTCATTCTCTGAACTTCTGGGTTCCTCTGCGACTTCCTGCTGATGCTGTGAAGACACCATCAACATTTCTTGGACTTTCCCCACTTCTTGTCTGGCCATCTGCAGCTCCTGTAATGCTATTTGTGTCACAGTAGATTAGTAAAGTTGTCATATCTGATGGTTACACATGCATATAAATGCGTGCCTGCAGACTCACTGGTGGCCTGATGATTGTGCAGGGTGTCCAGCCTGTTGGAAAACAGTTCCAGCATTTTGCTCTAGAAGAGTAACAGGAGCAAGGTTGGTCTAATAATTATGTAATGGTATAAAATAGTTCAAACTGAAATATGGCTCATTAGAGTTTGAGAAGCCTGTCTCTGTTTCCTATCCAACCTTTTCTCTGTGCCACTGCAGGGCCTCCTCTTTACCCTTCCTCCTCTCAGCTGCCTGCTCCACCAATAGCTGCTCATTCTGTGCAGTCAAGGCCTGAGCAGGCAAGGAGAGAAACAGAAAAGTAAATGATTATTTAATTATTAATATTTAATTATTTTAACTATTGAAAATTGTTGGGTATTAAATGAAACAGACACTCAGGGAAGAGATTAACTGACTGATAAAGACTGACCTCAACTCTCTTCTTCCAGTCAGCATTTTTCTTTTCCACTTTTTCTTGATAGATGTCCAGTATTCTCCGCAGAGTGTTTAACTTGTTCTGGTAATGAGATCTAATCTTCTGTATGGTGCATTCCTGACAATACAACATCATGTTTGTTATGTTTTTGTGCTTTCATACACACAGACATGCACACACACCTGCTCACCTGTTTTTCTCGTGCTGTCATCTGGAAGTTCTCCTCCAGCTCTTGCACCATTAACTGATGTGTTCTCTTCATTGTTTGCATGTCCTTAGCTATCTTTTTTGGAGCATAAACAAATGCACAAATGCATAGAAGAGACACAAAAAAAAAAAACATCTTGGTACTGATTTAACGCCCTCCCGGGTCACAGTAGCAGCATCAGTGCAGCCATGTGAGTGTGAGCAAGACCACATCACAGTGTCTGACACTGTTTTCATTGTGTGTCCACGTGTCGTCTTACCGACGTCATATGTCTGGTAAAAGTTCACAGTTTCATAAGAAGTGAGTTTAGAATCATGCATGTTTTTTGTGTGTGTTAGGTCAAGGTGATTCGACTGAGTACGAACACTGTGTGAGACATGCTTCTGTTCTATTGCTGCTTCCCTGATAACTAACATACGTAACTTTACCTGAGTGATGCAGAGTTCAGCGGACTCATAAGGGATGTAGATCTTTACTTCTTGTGATCTTTCAGCTTCTGTGGTCTGATCTGCACCACTGCCAACTGACAATTGAGATCCTGACGAACCTGCAGGGGAGAAAATGTGCTGTAAATTACCATTAATTTCAGAACAGTGTCAGTAATAAGTTTTGCATCTCTAATCTCATGCACAGCTTCTATGCGTGAGAAGTACGTTGTTCACCTCCTCACCACTATCATTGTTCCTTCTCTCTACCGTGCACAGCATTAAGATCACCCACTCTCCCTTTGCCAAAGCATCTCTAGGTCATCATGTTTCCACCTCCAGGCTTCACTGATGGTGTTAGGAAGGCATCTATCATCTTTTCATGAGCTCTGTATATGAGCTCTGTACTTTATGTTCTTTGTTTAAACCTTCCAGTGTGATCTTCTCTACTAAATGCAACATGGCTTTGGAGACTATAGTGAGGAGCTATAGTGGCAGAAGGGCTTGCGTGGTCTAGTGATCCTCCGAGCTATGTTGTCGGGAGCCGTGTGCTCCTGGTAGGGTCTCC
>JAUYWH010000027.1:7252651-7277761 GCA_034779795.1 Ctenopoma multispine | reverse complement strand
CTTTTCACGGGTTTCTTAATGTTCAGTTAGGTTGCATAAAGTTATAACTTTATTCCGTAAGGTGATTCCAGTGTCTGCTCTCTGACTGTTGTGTCGTTGGCATTTTGAACAGCACTGTCATGGTCTATGAGAAGATTCTGCTTGAGCTCGCTGCGGGTGATAACTAATAATCAGTCTTTGGAATCCAGCACCATGTCCAGCTGTGGAAAATCACCAATGATCTTCTGACACATACTGTGCCTTGTGCAGACTTTGTCTTCTACTGTGTAGTTTCTGACTGTCATGACACCTAGAAGATATTACAGTACGCAATGATTAGCAATGGGTCGGCAGATATCAATATTCAGCAAATATTCTTTCTCCAAGTTATTCCTTTTCTTCCAACACCCTTATCCCAGCAGTCTGTCCATGGATATATGATATGTGGCAAATTACATATTTCTCATATTTGGTGCTTGAAAGAAGCTGAACATTGCAGATGCAAACAGATGTACACTATACAGCTTATGATATATGCAGGTCTCGTCATGCTAATCATATTTGGTAACAGAAGTATGCTTGAAGGAGCTTGGCCATAAAATAAAACCTTTTTGAATGAAGGGCTCTTTGTGCTGTCTCTGTTATTATAGTATCACATTATATTACAATGTAATATGCATGCTCAATCCAACCAGCTAATAGGGGAAATATTAAGAAATATAAGCAGCAGTATTCTTCCATTGTTACGCAACATTTTTTTCCATAATGAAGCAATCTGAGTGAATCACACTGAATCATTTTTAGAACAATACACTGTCTGTCCATAGTGTCCAAACCTTATACATAAACACAAAACCAGAACGAGTGGATGAGTATGACCATGTTATGACATGTAGAGTGAGGCGTAGGTTTGACAGTTTGGGTATCAAAACATGTTCACTGGGTGTGTAAAATCCGAGAAAATGAAGAAATTAAACAAGTAGAACTGGATATTTAACGCTGTGAAAGTTCAATTGAGTTGCCATCCACAGAAGGGGGATTGTTGTCAAGGAACCTGGCAACCCCATAGCTCATACTCAGTGCAACTATAAACAAGCCGAGCACCCTGTCCGGTAAGCTAACACAAGGCTAGGCAACTTTCTTTCTCAGAGGAGATTTGTCTTACAACAGATACTGAAATGTGTGTCAGGTTTCAACAAAATGATACTAAATAAAACTGACATTTTGTAAAATCTGTTTAAAGCTGTTGGTTTACTACGTTTAGGATGACAGGGAGCTAGCTCGGTAACGGTAGCCAACGTTAGCTAGTCAGTCAGTCAGAGCACAGACCTAAGTGTTGAACCTGACACAAGGATGTAACGTCACGTTTGTTTTACAATGTTGATGAAGTTATCAAAACAAACGCGGATATGGTGATATTGAACGTCTTTATGTAGATATTCACTTAAGTCATTTAACTTTGAGGGAGCTAGCGTTAGCCAGTTCAACATTACTGATAACTGATCTGTGCAGAGAAGCAGTAAAAATCCAGGAAAGAGACATCCTTTTAAGGCTGCTCGCCTTAAGGAGCTGTGCAGATCTTCAGCTACCCCAAAACATATTCTCCATTCATCGTTTTTTATATATAAACATCGCTTATCCTGACTCTCACACTGTGTCTTTTTATTTCAGGTCAGTCACTTCATCTTGCGTCAGTCCAGTTCATTACGTTAATCAAAGTTATTAAAATGGCCTGACGAATGGACCACTGCAGTGTCTGCTCAATAAGAGGGTCACTTATAGGGGGAGATCATGAATGACAAACTAGTCTTCCTGGGTCTGCTGTACTTTGTCCAGGGCATCCCCTACGGTCTCCAGTCTTCTCTGCTTCCCGTCTACCTGCGTGGAGCTGGTCACTCTCTCACCCGCATAGGCTTCACCAAGATCCTTTACTTTCCCTGGGTCCTTAAGGTGCTCTGGGCCCCCTTGGTGGACCGGATTGGAACTAAGCGTTGCTGGCTGGTGGGGACAGTGTCTGGGTTGGCTCTGACATGCCTCATCAGTGCTGCAATGGCCCCAGAGGCACATATCTGGGGAGTAGCTGGAACCCTGTTGGTCATGAACACGTTGGCCTCTGTCCAGGATATTGCTGTAGATGGTGCTGCAGTGGGGTTGTTGAAAGGTCGTAGGGAGCTAGGGCTGGGCAACACAGCCCAAGTCGTGGGCTATAAAGCTGGGTCTGTGTTTGCTGGAGGCGGGCTGCTGGCTGTGATTGACGTGGCTGGATGGAGCTGGATGTTTATGCTCCTGACGTTTGTGTATGCTGGCGTGGCTCTGTTTGTGTGGGGAGCCCCTGTGCTGGATGATGAGGCTGTGAGGGGTCAGCAGGCAGATGGCAGCAGGAAGGGAGGGCAGGGAGCGGATGCAGTGAGGCCATGGAGAGTGTGGAGGAAGCTGATGGCAGTGCCCGGCACACCTTGGACTGTGCTGTATGTGCTCACATACAAACTAGGTGAGTCTAATTAATACACCAGGACTACTGGAAAGGCTGTAATATTGTTGATTTTATAATATATATAAAATATAATGTTTTTTAAATATACTGTTTATATGTTCTCATTGTTGTTTGATTTGTTGTGTAATTATTACATTTAGGCATAGCTAGGAAATATCACAAAAATGTTTTTTCATGTTTTATCTTAATCTTTATGACTAATGGTAAAGAAACCACAGATAAGGACACATCACCTTCCAAGAATCACAGGGTGAGTGGGGTGACTCTCGGTTCCTCTTGGCCACATGTGAAAGTGTCCTTGGACAAGACACTGAACCCTGAGCACCTTATATGTGGCAGTTTGCAATCCTATAAAACAGAAAAAAGAAAGCCAAAGAATGGTTATATGGCATATGCTTGTAGATGAGATTAGCAGTCTGTTAATTCACTAATCAATTTTAAACATGTGCACAAATGGAGTTCAGGTGAGCATTTAGACAGAATTAGTTACAGGCAGTTAAAGAGTTAACACATTTTAGAAAAAGGAAAAATTAAAAAAAACAAATAGAAAAAAGGAAACCAACGTTACATTTCCAGAAACTTTTCTTTTTGTCCCACTGTGATCATAACTGTAGTTGTATTCCTGTCTTCTTGTAAAGCACAACAATCACCACTAGATGTCTCTGTTGGTGTGTCTGTGAAGACTGAACTCAGGAATGAGCTTGAAGATGTTTGGAAAGGAATCATTGCAGTTTATCGTGTCGTTGCAGGTTCTGTGCGCTGATCAGAAAATACAGCCACTGCTTAGATAAAGCAGTTGTTGTTACTGTCTCAGTTATACAAGTATAAACCTAAGGCACTTGAACAACAGTACAGAGTTTGTGTGGATGCATATTAAGTTTATGCAGGCAGTTTTGTTTGTGGAAGAGTTGCTTCCAATAAGAAACAAAAAACTGAAAGTAGTTTTCGATCATCCAGGCTGGTGTGTGTGGGAGAGAGAGTTGATATGACCAGAGTTTGGTGTTTGGTAGCAGAAGGGGATTATGTAAGGATTAAAGTGTCTTTGTGTCTGTGGCATTCAGAAACAGAAGTAAAAGACAACGCATCATGCTGATGTATGTTCCTGTGTATGTGGGTGGTGGGAACATAATTGTCTCCTCACATTTGCATAGTCTTGTATGCGTGTGGATGGATGTGTATGCCTTTGTTTTTAAACTGTGTGTTTATGTGTGTGTATTTTTTTAGAGAGTGTTAAGTGTAATCGGATGAGCCCCAGCAGACGACACTGCTAGACAAATTATGAAGGCTGGCTGGACCCTCTAATCTGTCTAGGGAACCCTGCCGCCCCCCTGCCAAACACTCTCCCTGCTACACAAACACACACACACACACAGTATCAGCTGATGCTCATGATTACAACAATAATTACTCTTAGTATTTTCACTGCGTTGCCACTTGTTAGCATTTGCTATTGTAATAGTCAAAATATTACTCACCTTGTGGCAAAAAAGACTGTGTAATTTTTTAGATTAGGCCTGGATGTGCCACTGCAATGGCCTCTGTGAGACTGTATTGTTTTTGTTCAAGGGGTGTGTGGGTATGTGTGAGACCGGTGATCTGCCTGTCTGAACCCCCCTCCCCGCATCACAGACACACACATATACAATTACAGACCCCTTTCCCTCATCTATCCCTAATGAACCCTGAGTTTGCGCTGCGTCCAACACCGTGGCCAATCACTGGAAGCCTCGTGTCTGAACTGTGACCCCTGTGCCATCTGAGGCCACAGGCAGGATGGGAGAACTGTCTGGGTAAACTTGGGGGGGCTGGATGGAGGACATGAGGGGAGGAAAGTAGGCACTCATGAGAGAAACTGTAGGGGATAAAGGCTAGGAAAGAGACAAACAAAGGATGATTCAAGCAAGTAAGCTTGTATACAAATTTTTTAATATCCCTTTGTCATACAAGTATGAGCAAACAAGCTCTGTTTTTTTCTGTGCTTGAATGTGAGGTAGCTAAAACACTGAGCAATTATACGTTTGCTGAAATGTCAGTCCTTATCTTTTTTTAAACTTGAGGAACGTCATTATTTTACTGCATTCTGTTATATTTTTCAACACATTGACTTCTTTAAATTTAAATGCTATGCTTAGGATGTGTTCTGTTATTCTCATATACATATTTGCTACTCCACATACTTAGTGTAAGTGATTGTCACACTTGGGTTAGGAGGCAGTTGACAAGGGATCTAAATGACGGTGAAAAGAGTTGGACCCTGTCCCTCGGCTTTCTCCGGGAATCAATCAAGGGGAAGGACAAATGGATTGATAAGCAGAAAGCTTTGATGCAAACATCCCTTTAACCGTACCTCCAATGAGACAGCTATATGGGCTAATTGTGAAAAAAAAAACCTTATTATATTACGTTAGTTTTAGCTTAGTGTACCTAATAAACTGATACCTGAGTGAATCCTAATGAGAAAGTGACTCTCATGTGGACTTACTTGTTACTTGTTAAGTTACATGTTACTTAAGCAGACAGTAGCATTACATATAAAATCATTAAATTCCATATAAAAAACTATTCTGCTGCCCTTGCCAGCTCAAATACAGACTTAAGATGTTTGCAGAACGTTTTCATGGACGCAGTAGTGTATGATTGTCAGTGTTCTGAGAGATGCAAGGAGATGGAAGAGTGGGAAAGAAAGATGAGGGAAACTTGTACAGAGAGTGGGGGTATTTTCCAGAGGGATAAAGGACTGCAGGGAGGCAGGCTGAAGTAGGGGATGAATTAATGAACAAGCACCACATGGTGCCCTGAGAGAGAGAAAAATGGCAATAAACATATTTCCCTGTGCTGAGACATAGATGGATTAATCTTTCTCGATTTTTGTGTGCACGTGTGGGTGCTGTGCTCAAACATGTAACATGTACTCTCCTTACCATGCCCTCCGTGCTCTCAGCAGGGAGTGATAGTGCTGTTCTGAAGCGTGACTGGTGTCCTCAGTGATCTTTCCTGCTCTACCAGGTCTTTTGTCTCAGCTACAGCGTGGACTTCACAGTCTGACCCCCACTGTCTTTGTTGACCTCTCGCTCTCATCTTATCCCACAGTTGTCCGACTCTGAACCCACTGTATATTTCTACCCAACCCCCATCTACCACACATATACATGGTATAAACACACAGACCATTACTCCCATCTAACTGCTATGGATAAAATTGTTGAGACCAGTTTTATCATAAATATGCCACTAATTTTGCTTGTGTTGTTTGCTGTACTGAAAATGGCAAACCATAATTGAAATTCATTTCAGTTGGTGTTCTTTTGGTTAGCTTAGTTAATCTGCCTGCGTGGGTGTGATTTGATCAAATTTAACTGACAGTGTACCAAAAGCAAAACAACCTAACACCTCCTTTCACATTTTAATTCAAATGTTGCTAAACTCTGATTGGTGCATTGTTGTAGTAGCATTTTTATTAGAAAATCTCAAAGCTGAACAATACAGGAAAATAAATTGTGATTTTTAAGATTAATAGTTTATTGCCTTTTCCTAATTTCTGTTTAATTTGCTCATGAAATGTGATCCGATTTTCTCCAAAGTCATAAATATCATCAAACAAAACATTTCTAAGATAATAAAACACAAACAGTCATGATCATTTATGTCATCACTGAACATACAGAGTCATGGTGGAAAAAACTAGTGGCAACAATGGTTTAATAACTGGTTGAGCCACATTTGGCAGCAGTAATCTCAAGCAAGTGCTTCTTGTAGCTGTGGATTAGACCTGACGTCCAGAAGGAATTATCGACTATTCTTCCTCACAGAATTGCTTCAAGCTCCGACATATTCTCATGGCATCTGAATGGCTATCTTCGACAGTATCTCTGTTGGGATGAGGTCTAGGCTCTGACTGGGGCTACTCTAAAAGGAGGATTCTTCAAGTCTTCAAAGCCATTTTGTAGTAGATTTACTTTTATTTTAAGGGTCAGTATCCTGCTGTGTCAACTTCTACCAAACTTGTGGACAGCCACTCTCACATTATCCTTTTGGATACCTTGATAATCTTTGAAGAGCAAGTGGTCCAGGTCCAGAAGCAGCAAAGCTGTTGGTTTGTGGTTACCAGCATTAAAATGTCATTGCAGCTGTTTCTGCCATTATTTTTTGTGACTGTATGTATGTCTATGCTTGGCTACCACCCGTTTCTACGTTTGTATGGAGTGAACCAATACAAAGACGTCTTTAACATTAAAGTGGTGTATTTATCTCCTTTCCCTTTTTGTATTTCTGTCTGGGTGCTTGAACTTTGCTATATTTACTTGCACTGATGTTGTCATGAAGCACTTTTTAAATGCACTACCTTATAAGAAACAGGCCTGCCTCCCTTCTTTCTGTCACGTTTCTCCCTAAAATTGTTTTGTCTGTGCTGTGTGCATTTTAAGCAAACACAAACCAAGTGTTATTGTTCAGCCTTCCATCCCTCCTCTGTTTCCTCTTCACCAGCCTCTTGTGTCTTTTACTCTGTGTGTAGTTGTCCCCATTCCTGTCCGTCCTACTATATCTTCATGTTTAACTCACAGATTTTTATTTGTAAAATGTAATTTCCTGCACTGCGTCACGTGTGTCTGCCCTGTTTTACATGCTGTCATTTGTCTCTCTCTCATTGTGATTTGAGGATCATGATCACTGACTTTCTCCTCCACAGTCCTCCATTGTTCGCTCTTTTCTCTCATTCTGTTTCTTTTCTCTCACCCTCTCTCCGCTTCACTCTTGTTCAACGCATTCCTCCATCCTCTGCTTGTTTAATCTTTGTGGATGTCAAATGGATTCCCTCCTGAAATGGACAATTGTTGCTTTGAGAATATTTATAGAAAAGAATAATCAGCCTTGTTGTGTTTGTCTGAACGCCCTCCCCCAAATGTCTTTAAAAAAGTAATTACTTTAAGGCAGGACTATGAAAGCTCTGAGGTTTGAGCTCAACAGCAGGCAGACAGGCATGTGAGCACAGAACCGTGGGTAAACAATCCAGGCATTGTTGGTCCCACTGCTGCCAATACTTTATTATGACTAATATGGTTACTGCACAATTGATTCATCTCAAAACAGTTCAGCAGAGAAAATGAGAGAGATTAAATGTGAGTAATGTACAGAGATGATATAAGTGTATCAGTGGAGCTCCAAATAGGTTTGGTGATTGGACTGTCTTGGAGTAAAATTTAAATATCTTCCCTTTATGTGACAAATTTTTTAAAATTATATTTTGCATAGTATTTGCCAAATGAATACAGTCTTATTGTGTATTTGGGCAAGATTTTGCCAGATACTGAAGATCTATACAAATAGCTTCCTGTTTACGCTAATGTTTAAATCATTGTACCAACATCAATTATCTGCATGTGAAGTTATTAGTTTTCCCTAGAGGAGAAGTCTGTTTAATCACTGCCAAATTAAACTATCAATGTGTCATTATTATAGTGGAGCAGATAAGAGTAATAATCTGGTGGATACAAGCACTGAAACTGGCATGCCTATCCCCATGGGACCATTCATTTGAAACATTTCATTATCCACCTCAATGATTTGTAAATGGCTGCTATTTTCCAAGAGGACTGCCATTTATGGCCAGACTTGTTGGTCATCTTGAACTTTTATGTGGCAAATACATTTTATCAAAATAGTTAAAACCAAAGAATTTCGGGTACAATGTTAGTACTTGTAACCACATTTGAAAGATTTTCCTGAAATATGCAGTTATCCGCTACACTATTGTAGGGTTGTAAAAATATCGATTGACTTGAGTATTGTGAAATTATGTTTTCTGATACATTATTGATTCTCAAAATTACTGTGTTGATTTTGAACAGTTTGCATGCAGAGATTTGTGGCTGACGGTGGTTAATTTTGTGTTGTGTTTACATCCCTAAATAGACTTTGTAATTGCATAAGAAGTCAGCTTTTTTAAAACTCATACTGCATATAGCAGTGTGTTCTTTAAACTATCGTTGATTTAACTTAATATGTACTGTACAGTATAGCTGATTATAGGTTGTTGGATCTGTTGTCATTTTAATTATTCAGTCTGTTTATTCAGAATTACCAGATGAATCAAATGGATCAGTGAGAGCTGAGAGTAAGATTATCTGTAATGTGACAAATTAGTTTAGTAGTAGTTATTTTACTCCGTTATCTGAAAAATAAAACATAGATAGACATAGTTGATGTGATTGTAATTACCAATTTAATTGTAGTCATTTCGGTGTATTAATTGTAATGTGGCAGCAGTAAGACGTGAGTGACAGAAGTGAGAATCCCCATTTCTTACCTCACGGTTCTGCTGGGTTATCGCACCATGTTACAGTGGTGACACTCTCGTTCTGCTGTTGCACTGCCTATCACTGGGAGCATCTCCGCTTTCTCTTATTATTTTTTTCAGTCTGTTTCATCTGTCTTTTTTTCTTCTTTCTCTATTTTTGTTTGTCTCCTGGCTGACTGAGTGAGTGAGTCGTCGGTTGTGCTGTGTCGTCTTTGACAGCAGTCTGGGAGCCAAGCTGTCACTCACGCAGCTCCTTGGTCCCACTGTCTTTCTGAAGTCAGTCTCCATTAATATAATAATGGCGTATAGTCGGCGCCACTGAATATTTTACTGTAATGTTCAGCAGAACATTACCCCCACACTCAACGACACACAGAGAAAGTCTAACTGTCTGACAGAAACTTTTTATTTTGACTGAAAGGTCTTTGTGAGGTCTGTTTCATGTGTGGAAGTTTTTGTGTTTTTGTTGTGTTTTCCTTTTTGTGCTTTAGGAAAAGTGCTAGGCCCCCGTTTGATAAAGTGACTGAGGGTATTCTTTTTCTTGTCAGGCATCTATTATTGACACTTTCCAGGAATAGGCCTAGGTACGCTGCTTGTCGGTGTGCTGTATTTGATTCTGCCGTCATCATCTCAGGAAAACCATGTTGTTCAGGCTAAACAGTTCGGTACAACATCCTCTTCGTATTTGACTGTGATTGGAATAGGCATTTGTATGTAGAAAGTGTCTCACATATTTACTGTAGGTGAGAGATAGTAGTGCTTACTCAGAGACAAACAGTACATAATAATACATGGTGTATTCAGTGCATATTTTACCCTGATACCCTTTAGCACCTGATCATTGTATCTGTCCAGATCATTTTAGTTTCTTTCTCATCTTCTTTCCTGTCTTACTATTCCCTCTTAATTCACCTCTCCGTCCTCTCGACACAGGTGAGCAGGGGGCGGTGACCATGTTCCCCCTTTTCCTGCTCGATCATCACATGACTGCCAGGGAGCTTGGTTTCTGGAACGGTGTCATCGCCATGGGCTTCTCCATCTGCGGGTCCTCCCTGGGAGGCCTGCTGCTCGCACAGTTCAGGTATCCTTCATCAACACTATAATTTGGGATATCACTGGCATTATAGCTACTGTATTTGTGTGTTTTCTTTGGTATCATTTTGCAAAGTTTTAAATTAATTAAATTTAAATTACAAATTAGATTTTTTTCATGGAGCTGTCCAATATTTACTAGAACTTCAAGTGAAAGTTAATTTAATTATGGAGAAATTTATGTTATCAATTAGTCAGTAATACAGACATGGACCCATTTTGGTTCCCTTCCTCAAAGGAATCCTATAAAAACCTGTAATTTTCTCGGAAATAACTTAACTGACTGACTTTTGATTCAAAATTCACTCTAAATTGAACAGAAAACAAGGACAACTTCCAAAGTTCCACTGTCCCCCAGACTGCTGTAACACAGCTCAGAACATCTGTAAAGGAAACATGTAGTAACCAAGGGGTTGATATGACCTGCTGTCAGAAAAAAAATAAATAAATCAAACGAGTGTGAGGAGACTGATAAGTTACAGTCTATCCGCATATCTGACACATCTGCTGTGCTGTCACACCAATCAGTCATTGGTGGAGTCATTATCATCTTCCTCACCTTGCTCCTCTTCTTCTTCCTCCTTAGTTTTCGTGTATACTGGGTCATACTTTTTTGCAGCTTTCTTCTTTACTGTACCTCATCCTTACCACTCTGTGCCCGTTCATAGACTCTTGTGTTTGTGTGTGTACGAGCATGTATGTATGTGTTTCTCTCTGACTGACTGTGTGTGTGTACAGTAATTTAAGTAAACATAGCCTTGTTTGAGAGCTCAGCGACCCCCTGTGCCTGGTGTGTGGTGTGAGAACAGCAGGAGAAGCAAATCCATCACACACACTCATGCACAGGCACATACCCAAGCACACAACCCTCAAGGTTTGATCGCAGAGAAGTTGAATTTAATTTTCAGACTAAAAGACACTTAATTATTATACTACAGTGGCTGTAATACAGTACATAAGCTCACATTTATTTTTGCTCAGTGGGTATGATGACAATTTTGAGATTTCTTTTTGAATACATAGTGAAACTTTTATAGGCAGTGATTTTAGTGTTGTTGAATGCCTACACTCACAGTGTGATGTAATAAGAACTATAAATAAAAACAGTGCCTTTATGGAGGATAATGTGTAAGTTGCCAAATCATGCATCATGTAGTCTAGACAAAACATCAACTATAACTAAAGTCAGCAGTTTAGTTTGATTTCTTTCTGTCTCACCTGTTAAAGTGTCACTAACAGTAAAGTGATCACAAACTAAATTAACAGTATAGAGTGACAAAAGAGACAGTTTATGTGGAGTGGCGCGAAGTCAACGTTTTCTTAAAAGTATATATATACAATTATCAGACAGACTTTAGATTAAATTAAATGTTAAAATTGAATTTTTTGCATGTATGTACCTTCAACATGAACTCTTGTCCTTCCTTACATCGTGCTATGACTCACACATTCACACACACAGAGAAAGGGCTGTCCACTAGGCCACGGTCCCACCCCTAAAAGCTTAGTTAAAAGGTTTATCCTCCCCACCATCAGAAACGGCTGAGTGGTCAGTGAGTTACCCCCTTTACAACCACCACTGAAAACCTGAGAACATGGCTATTCTTATCTGGGCCCGACCCATGTGAGGTGGCAGCCAAGCAGGTTCTCTTACACACATACACACACACACACACACACACACACAACCCTCAGCATCTCTTGAGAGTGTGTGATATGAAAGGCTGTCATTGAGAGGGGAGGTAAAGGAGCAGCAGAGAGAAGAATGTCTTTAGCATGTGAATGATACAGGATTGGTTTTCCAGTAGAGGGGTAAGGGAAGGCAGAGGGGAGAGTAAGTGAGGTAAAGATAGAGAGAAGGGGGACTTCACTTAAGGCCTGTAGTACCACATTACTGGATCTATATATTATTTGTGTGATGTGCAACTAGAAGGAATTACTCAGGGAATATATACACTACTCACGACCTTCTGCTTTGCCGGTTTGCTTTGAAAGTTGTTTTTTGTAATAAGCTTTAATTCAGTTTAACTCGGGCGAGTTTATTTATCATGGTATTTTTTCTGTTGGAGTTAGCCTTTTAACCATCTTCATCTGTAGCTGCTGGAGCAAATAGAAGTAAAAATGATATAGTATTGTATAGTAAAAAAAATATGGAAAAGCATGTCTAAAGACTCTTCAAGCGTTAAGCGTAACACTTGGACTGATTTTAAACAGTGTTTAAAAAGTCAACAGTGAATCAAGAAGTGACACAGAGTTTAGTCAAGTTTGCACTTATTAGACAGAACGAGTGCTGGATCAGGGTTTGGTCACTCCTTAGCCCAATTCTGAGAGAGAAGGAGCAGAATAATGAAATCATCTGGTAAACTTCACAAAGGAAAAAATATGAATTTTATTTCTGAAGTATGCACTAACACTATTCATGGAGGGCACTCATTAAAGATATAAGTAAATCAGATATCCTGCATTGTGTGGCAGGCCTTTTCTTCCTCACAGCCTTTTTTTACACAGTAATAATTACATGCAAAAAACTAACACACACAGACCTTTGAGTGGCAGGCATCCTCTGAGTGATTGGCATGGTTAATCCCTGATGTCACATAACACTATGAGTGCGTGTATTTATATGTTTGTGTATGTGTGTACAGTATGTTAGCAGTGATTAATTATCTTCCTCATGCTGGGGATCTCCTTAGGTTATTGATTACGTCACAAGCTAAACCCACAGGGGGATGATTTTCTTGCACTAACAGGGAATCAATTAGTGTCTGGGGACTTGTTTACTTAACACACATGCACACATGTTGCTGTGTTTTCACGTGCGTGTGCGTGATTGTAAGGGTGTGAGACTTAAAACGAAATACAGGATGGCTCTATATTTAATGATACTACACTAACACTTAAAAGCTTGTGACCATCTCTCTGATACTTGGCTTGTTTGCTGATCTTTCCTCAGCACTGGTGCTCTGATGCGACGTGTGTTTGTATTGCGAACCATCAGCATGGTCTTCCAGAGCTCTCTACTCACTGTGCTGGAACCATCACCACTCATGAAAGGTGAGAAGCAGACTGTAATACATCCACAATATCATAGTCACCAATTTAACTCAAACCCAATTTCAACACATATCTTCAAAAGCCAAGATCCTGTATTGTCCAGTTTGTCAGTTTATGTTGGCGTTCTGGTGTAAATATGACACAGGCAGATGAGGAAATCACAAGAAAAAAAATCACACCTCTATAGTGTTCAAACACATAAAAGAAGTTAGAGTGACTGTCATGAATACTGCCACATGTTATTTGTTGAGTTCTGTAGATTTATATATGTAGACTTTCCAGTTCTTGGTACCAAACTCAAATTCCCCTTATTTTACACTCTAGTTCCCTTAATAAACACGAAAAACACATTTACTGCAATGCCAGTATGTGTAAGTAGACTACTTTAATTTACAGACATAGAATGTGAGTTTACTTGGATTAATACATTATCTTGGCAAAAACAAGTATATTCATATATATTAGTTATTTTACAGACGAACACTGGTTTTTAACTCAGTTTTTCAAACCATAGTTTGAAACCATTTCGCAACAGAGTGTGGGCATGGTTTAAACTGGGTTGCCAAGTGGGTTACTTATCAAGAATGAGCTGCTCAAAGTTCATAAATATTTTCAACCTGTGATGAAGAGAACACAAAAAGATATTGCTTGATTTTAAATGTGGTGTTATTTTTTTTTTTTTTTAGCAAACTTGTATGATCTGCAGCCCAACCACAGTGGAAAACAAAAAACAATATTTGTTGAAATATGGGGATAATTAAACTTTCCTGTTGGGCATTCATGGCATTTCAGTTGTTTGTAAACTCAGAAATTGGCATAAATGAATGAGTTAAAAATGAAAAAGCCGCCACCAACTTTAAACATCAGAAAGGTGTCAGGGGAGGGCATTTCAGACTTTCTATTTATGTAACAAGCATTTTGTTTGCAGTTTACTGCTGCCTTAAATGCATCACAGTCCAAAAAAAACTCTCAAACCATGGGCCTATAGTAAACACTTTTGAGCCAGATGTTCAGTATTAATACAGAAATAGAGTACATGATGCAGAGGACATTGATAGACAAGTGCTGTCTCTCTCCAGAGAGCCATTCAGTTGTTAATGTATGAATGACACAGCCAGTCGCAAAGCATTTGGAATTCAGATCTGCACCACTCATCTCTGTTGGAGTTGTCTGTTCCTCTATCAAGCCTCTCAGACTGAAAGTTGAAGCCTCTCCCTTTTCTACTTTAAACCCAGAACAAAGATTCTGGGAAACTGCAACAAAAAAAAAAAGAACAAAAAACATTCAGTTTCAGATTTTTCAATATTACATGATAACCCTCCTCTTCCCACAATTCCAGTCTGATCAGTCGTCCCATCTATGTAACTCCATCCGTCTTCTTTCGCTGACTGAAGAGTCTTATTCGGCAAAAACTCTGGCGGCTTGAGTGAATAATTCAGTGTTAGCGGGAGCAGATAGGCTCTGTGGTTCCTCTGTGTTTCCCCACTTACACCGCTCTGCCACTTCCCCTCAGAGGATACACTACATGTGTTTTGGGGACGAGGGGGGGGGTGGTTCTGGTGGTGGTGGGAGAGAATATAGGAGACACTTCAGCATGTTATTGTTTCTCACTGCTTTGTCCCTCTGTTTTGACTTCTACATAGTATAGAGCAGAGCAGTGTGAAGTATAGCAGAGCAGACAACAGCATCAGCTTTGTTTTCCAGAAGAACTCACTTTAGTTCTACTCAGACATATTACACCTGTCCTTGATTATTTTTACCCACTTGTTTGCTCCCTCAGGTATGGCCGTCCTGAGCATGAGCGTTCAACACTTCCTGGGCGGACTCATCACCACACTCACCTTCACTACCATGATGCATTGCACTCAAAGAGCAGAGGAAAGCATTCAGGTAAAATTGGCTCATACCTGCCGACAGGCTCATTTTGTTTCTCCCTTTCTTCCCCCACTTCTTTCCTCTCCACTGTCTTGGTTTTCTGTTTTGTGATGTTCTGTCGTTATCAGTGGGGGCCAGAGAGGGGAATCCTGAGCCTACAGTACCACACATATTGTCACGTCTCAGTTGTCATCAGCTGATTCCACCTGGAAAAGTCCAGGCAGTTTCTATTCATCACTGTTTCCCCAGCTTACTGAGATTGTCCCTCCTGCCATCTCACTCTGTGTCTTTGTCATTTTGTAGTCCTTTAAATGCTCTTATTTTCACTCTGACTTTGTTCTTCTCCTTTCTCATTTTCTCCTCTTTGACATAACTCCTTTTGTCCCTGTCGTAACTGGGCCATCATTGCCTTGAGGTGATCGTTGTTCACACAGCCATTCAGACATCATTCAGTCAATCTCTGAAGGTGACAAATTATCATTTAAATTGCTGTCACCCTTAAAGTAGAGAAGAAAGAGAAAGAGAAGTCACATGCTGTAGCACGGATATGGGAATCTGGTTACAAATAAAATACATAACAGGAGAGAACCAGTCACAACAGAGATAATGAGAATCAAGGTTAATTTGAAAGGTTCTCATGGCAGATATACTGTTTGGTTTTTAGTGTGTGGCTGTGTGAATCTGGCAGTGTGTACTCGCTCAGAGCGGGAGGAGAGCATTAGCTCTGTGTGCATATGTGTGTGTTATTGAAGGTTGTGCTATCCAGTGACAGAAAGCTGATAGTGTGAGTGCTTGTTAACGATCCCCAGGAGAGAGAAATCAAATCTGTTAAACAAGTTGCTCAGAATAAAGGCACTCCACTTAGCTGTGCTCACACGGGCTCTCAGAGCTCTCTACTTGGACCTGCAGGCCAGCTCAGACAGTCTAAACCCAACACCGATTCCTCAACTCTCAACGAATTCAGTTCATTTTGTTTGCGGTCTTTGACGGTTCATCAAGGTGTTGTTCTTCAGTGACAATAGACAAAGCAAAATAATTGCTTTTAGCCCTGTTGTAGAAGCTTATGTATGAAGACATTTCAGAAATACTTGAGGTAAGCTTGGTCTTGTCACAATAAAACCTGACAAAACTCATTATCAATTAACCTGTTCACTAATTAAGGAATTATATTAAATGAATTAGTGACAAAAAAGTGACTAAAGGTATTTAGTTATATGACACGGCCGAGCAGAAAATCCTTAATATTGGACAATATGGAAATACTGTAGAAAATATTTAATAGTTTTACTTTAAAATAAACTTAATTTAATACATTTTAATCTGATGATCAGTATTTGTAATAACAAAGGACAGAATCCTACTTGTAATAAATTCATTTGTTCGGTTAGTGGCCTAGGTGTCACTAGAGTCCTTCTGATTTGGCTGGAGTTACCTGCTGAACATGACACTCTCAGGCAGAGGGAGGAGGTTCAGAGAGATTAGGTAATCTCTGTCCCTCTCTTTCTCTCTGCCTTTAAAGCCTGAAGGCTGGGATCAGATGCTGTTTTTTGTGTGGTCTTCCCTCATCTCAGGCTGTGATCTCACACTTTCTCTTTCAGGCTTCTCGTCTTTTTTTATTTTTCTCTTCTGTGGTTTCCTATGGGGCTTTTTCTTGAAGATTTTAAATTACACTTTTCCCTAGTCCTTGTCTGTTGTAGCTAATTGTTCTGCATAAAATGCTTGAGAATAATCAGCTGATTTGTTGTGCATGAATGAAGTTTCACCTTTTCTACAATGTTTTTGCCCCCTTCCCATTTGTCACACTTAAATCATTCAGTTCATCAAACTAATTTTGATATTACACCAAGATAACCTGAGTAAATACAAAATGCGTTTTTCTAAATGATAACTTTATTTACAAGCTGTTCAAACCTGTGTGGCCCTATGTGAAAAAGTAATTGACATACTGTATTACAAAGCCATTTCTAAGGCTTTGGAAGTCCAGTGAGTGACAGTGAGAGCCATTATCCACAACTGGGGAACACTTGGAACAGTGGTGAACCGTTCGAGGAGTGGCTGGCCTACCAAAATTGTTCCAAGAGCACAACAGCAACTCATCCAGAAAGTCATTAAAAACCCTAGAACACCATCTAAACAACTGGAGGCCTCACTTGCCTCAGTTAAGGTCAGTGTTCATGACTCATGAAAGAAATTGGACAAAGACTTTTGGGCAAATATTCTCAAGACTGATGACAAAAGTTGAACTTTGTGTTAGATCTGGTGTGAAACTAACACAGCAACTTATAATAAGACACATCATACAAACAGTCAAACGTGGTGGTGGTAGTGTGTCTGGGGCTGCTTTGCAGCTTCAAGGCCTGGACGACTTGTCATAATTGATGAAACCATGAATGAAATTGTCGAATCATCGAAAATTAAAAACTGCATTTAGCATTTACTCTTTGTGTAATATTCAAATGTGTTTGATGATCTGAATGATTTAAGTGTGACAAATATGCAACAACTAATTCACAGCACTGTAGCTTTTCCCTCTCTACTTTTCCATCTTTCACTCCTTTTACTCACACTTTGTTTCCAGTACCCTCTCTTTTTCACTCTGTCTCCTCTCACTTTCCCCTCTTTCCTTATCATTCACCTATGTTCTATCTGCTTTCCCTTCAGGCGACTCATTACAGTTTCCTCGCAACTCTGGAGGTGCTGGGGAAGCTGATGTTTAGCGCTCTGGCAGGAGGCGTGGTGGATTGGTTTGGTTTCCAAGTCGCCTTCCTTTTCTTTCTCACCCTCTCAGCCGGAACAGCCCTGCATGTGTGGACGGCTACCTTCACTGGTGCTCTCAGGGAACACCAGCTCAAAGAACAGCCAAAGTGAAGTCAGGATCAGGGTGACAGTTCCTGATATGGGGCGTCTGCAGGTGCTGTAAAAGTGTTAAGATATTTTGAGTATGACTGCAAAAATACACGCACGTCAAAAGCCATTGAATCCTGTTAAATTTCACACTCATGACTTCAGCAAATCATTTCATGATCTTGCATAGTTTGACTTAATTGTTCTGCCATTTTTCAAGGAGAAATCAGCCATGTGTTTAAGTACTCTATTACAGAGTGCATTTTATATGTAGAATTATATTTTTCTCTCAGTTCACTGGCAAAACTGGCCTTATATTTTATTTTTGCATTTGAAATGCTTGGAAAAGTCTTAATATTTACAGCTGTGTGATGCAGCAAACATGCATATTGTAAGGGTGAGCCTGTTTAGTATTGCTATACTAGTTGGATTGATACATTCAACCAGCAGAACGAATTGTTAGTTAGTTGTAGGAGGCTGTGACGTACAGTCATACTATATCAAGAGTTGATGTACTTTGGAAAATATACTTAAAGCTGTTTTTACCATCTGAGCCATTTTAATGTTTTAATAAGCCAGCAATAAGAGCTGTAGCCAAAAGCAATATTGCTACTTTGTGATGGTTGTTCTATCTTATCATACTGTATATGAATATGTTGGTCATTCTTCTGAGTTGTATGGTTTACAGTTCTAAATGAATGAATCTCTACTACCTCATATCAGCACTGTATGGTATGATACAGCGGAGGCCAATGCACAGTAGCTGCACCAAGTAGAGTACACACGAATAGTCGCAATGCGGTAACACCTTATTTTGGGGTTTTTTAAGAAATCGTTTGAAATACAAAATTGAAGAATTTTCACTTGAAAACAAAAAGCAAGTTAACCATAATGCAGCAAAAATGTAAATTAAATGAATATTTACCAATTAATGACTTTCTATGATGTTGATGTTTCACTTTGTAATGTCCTATTTTTTTCTCTGCTCTGAAACTGCTCAAATACTGTATAACTATAGCAACTAACAGTTCTTAGTTTTCTTTAATTAGGCTTTTCATAGAAATTGTCTAGTAATGAACAGCTAAATGCCAGTAGATTTTTACCAGGACATTTCTAAAGAAGATTCCAAGGAATTGGTTGGAAAACCAGAGACCCGTAAAATAAAGTGTTAACAAAATCAAATTTCCTTTGGAGCTCAATAGGTCAACCCTCACAGTCTGCTTACGTCCAGTAGGAAACCTCAGCCTTACACACTGCATGGTGCCATTTTGTCTCAGTTTTTCCATCAACGAATCAGGTTCATTCATAAACTCTGAAAATAAATCTCAAAAGACTAATACCACAGGTAAATCGCAGCTCCTGATAACATCGTCACACATTTGTGTTTGTGTTAAATGTCAAATGCACAAATATGTACAATAAAATATACTGTAACTATATTGTAACAACCCATGGTACTGTGCACTACTGAAGATTATTTTCTCCAGGCTTAAAATATGAATGACAGCAGCATAGAATGTTTTTTTCCATTGGGCTCTTTGAGAATAAAATAAAGGTGGATGTATAAATGGGAATTAAGTCACACAATTGATAATTGTGCGATGGCAGACTGGCAGATCAAATATATATATATATATATGAAGTTAGTAGTCTCAGCAAACGTAGCAAAATACAGCTGCACTTCTTTTCACATATACACATACTGTAATAAATAATACTGGTTTGCCCACTTGTTGCAAAGCACATCTCTCTCAGCTGCTGTTTTGCCTGGGAATCGCACAAAAATAAAACTGCTGAGTGAATCTTTTGTGTGTCAATGTTTTACTGAAGGTCACATCTCCAGATTTTTACACATGTGCTGTATATCCCCTCGAGAAGAGGTCCCTGTGTGGTCTTTGAGGACACTCCCACCTTTCAAAATCCACCGTGGCTTTCCAGCAGCTCCTTCCACAACACTGGCTTTCTGCTGTGTACTGCTGAGGGCTACTGTAGGGAAAAGGGCCTGTGTCACAGGATCCACAACAAATGCTGTGAAGCAGGATTAGGCCAGCTTACACCGCTCCTTAGTACATCGCCACTTTACACTTTCTCACCCAGCCTCATTATCTGGGCGTAGTGTTTGTGTAGCAGGATAGGCGAAGCAGGGACAAAGAGGGAGAAGCTTATGTTTAGAAAAGATTGAGCGTCGAGCGATAGGAGCCTGTTTAGTTTGGTGTCTTTTGAAACATGAAACCACATCCACTAGTTCTTGACGGCTTCCTCTGCATCATTTCTGCACAACCTCAAAGTCTACCTGTGTCCTTCAACCACGAACAAGGTTGTATTTATCTGCTTGCGTTTTGAATGGTGGGGTAACTACAAAATACATTAATGTAATAATAACCCCATAGACTGAAAAAAAATCTGGAATTTTTTTTATTTGATATGAAGCCAGTCTTAATTAGGGATATCGGATATTATCGAACTACCATTAATATCGGCCGATATTGGCATTAAAATGTAATATCGGAAAATATCGGTTTTTACTTTTTTAATGACACAACCTTTACATAACATGCATATTATACTTCAAACTCTTCAGCTACTTCTCTCTCTCAAAATGCCAAATTATGACAAATCTGAGGTATAGTTTTTGAGATATTTTTGTTTGTTTGTTCTGAGACAAAATAAATATGGCTATATTCTTCCATTGCCTAACTTAATTTGAAGTAGTCATATTTTGCATATATAATGTTTAAAGTTTAAATCAGTATAATAGGAGATATGTTATGTTAATTACCTAAATTAATTATGTTTTTTTTTTTTTTTTTTTTATGATGGGTGACCCCGCAGGTTTATATCGATATGAGAAATTAAGAGTTAGACTATATCGGTATATCGGATATTGGTAAAAAAGCCAATATTGAACATCCCTAGTCTTAATGTTGGATCATGACAATAATAACAATTTCACCATAATGTCCATTTTCTAGCTTTTGATTGTGTCACAGTCAAACCCAGATTGACTTGGCTGTTATGGAAACAGGAAACATACATGTTGATGTCTTTTTGTCTGAGCTTAAAAGAAATAGAAAGTGAATTGAATGTTCAACCGAGCAAATAAAGATTGTGTGATATAATTAAAAGCTCCAAAACAGCTGCTAAATGGACCCTATGATAAGATTGCTATGTCACCTACAATGTCAGTTTACCTGAAATGGAAAAAGAAATGTTTAAGTTTGTCATAATTAACGTCGCAGCTTCTTTGAGATCTCTGTCTCCAAAACGTATGCTGCCACCCCAATACAATGAAGGTTAATTGAATTTTATTTGTGCTGACAAAAATCAAAATTACATTTGAAACACTCACACACCACCTTAATTACTTTTGATTATCCACAGAGCTCATTGTAAACAGTTTTTGTTGGGACTATTTCTTCTGTAGAAGGTAGTTCAGTAATAAAACACAAAATAAAACGAGAAATGTGTTATCTGTAGGCACATCATTTGCGAGCTCTATTTTAAAACCTGTGCAGACAAGAGAGTGAGGAAAAGTACACAAGTGGTCTGGATCCTATAGTGCTGATGAGAGTGAGACCCCCCGCTGCGGTTGCCAGATTGGCAGAAACCCCCCGTGGATAGTGTGTGTCTCGTGGCTACCCTCATTGCCACGGTTACCATTGTAGTGATATATTGGTGGATTTGATGCGTGTGTTGATTCAAATCTTGATTGATAACTTTGTGGAATAATAACAGTAATGGGAATTGCATAAAGGTTATTGCCAGTTAAGCTGGCTCAATTTATCAGGCATGAAGTGTTCTGTTATCACAGTACGCAGCTCAGGGAAATATTCAGTAAATACTTTTGAAATGCTACTGCACATGGCCATTGTGTTTGTCCATTTGAGAATTCCTGAACTGTTATCATCAGAGTCAGATTCCCAATATGGAAGGCTACGGCTGGCTATTCCTTTATGTCAACAGCTATTTAGTTTCAGCCATCAACAATCAGGCTGGGAAACAAGTCTGGTCACATCATCAACTTTATACCCGTATCACACAGGAGACACAGCAAAAAGGATAGGCCTCCTCATTCAGCCCGCGCCAAGGTTGATCCACTAATCACAGTTTCGCATCACAACGACAACCAGACAATAAGAATCACAGAAATAATAAGGCAGATTTTCATGAGCTACCAAAAATGGACTGAGAGTTCACTGACAGTTACACGTCTTGCCCGGTAGAGTTACCTCTGGGGAGTGAAGGAGGAAGACGAGGAGAGAGGATGGGAGACGAGGAAGAGATTGCAACAGGTTTTAATCTCAGCAAACAAAGGTATTGTATCACTTTTTTGCTCCTTTTCTCTCTGTGAGCCCCACGGGGAAAGAGGTGTTGGCTTTTGCGCCGCTATTGTCCCGTGGCCAGTAGAATGGTCTTCTGGGAAACCTGAGTGGGCAGGCGGAGGAGTGATCAGCAGCATCGAGTGTCACAGTGTTTCCTCCACTGGTGTTTACTTTTTGTTTATTTGCAGAATGAGAGACATAGACACCTCTTTCTCTATCCAAAGCTCATCTCCTCTCCTTCTTCCCACTGCTTTGTCCTTGGTTTTTGTTTTCCTCCTCGGTTTTCTCAGCTAACTTCATCATCCGCTCACATGAAGGGTTCAGAATTTTAGTTTGTTTTTGTTATGTCTATTCCAGTCAGTTGGCATTGGATCTTGGATCAATGGGGTGATCCACGATAGGTCAGTGGGTATAGAAGTCATCTTCAAACCTGAGGGTGAACAGTTTAATTCTCAGTCCCATCCGGCTACGTGTTTCGGTGTCCTTGGATATGACACCAAAACCCCTGTCCTGGCATCGACACATACTGTGTGGCAGCTGTCCAAAGAACAATTTCCCCAAAGGGATCGACAAAGTATAAATCATTATTATCCTATTTTGATGTATAGTTTGTTAGTGTGCAATTTAAATCTTACCTTTAGGCAACAGTTTCTGTCAGGTGTACAAAATGAAAAGGTCTGAAAATAGTGTGAACTCCAGGTCGACTATCTTTTTTTCAGGGGCTCTAAACTGCATTTCATTTGTGAATGAAACGTTCTCATGGTGTACTGAGTAGAGTGACAATGATATGGCTGTTTCTTTTTGAAACCTTTGAACTTATAAAGAGTTCGTATTTTCACAAAGTCAGAAATCATTTTTTTAAGATTGTAGTAACCTGAAACTGTTTCACCCTTTGCTCTGATGAAAGAACTCAGTTTGGACTAATAAAGTGGTCACTAGACTGTTAACTAAAGTGTGTAGTGTAAAGATGACCCATATAAATGCAGAGTACAACGGTGATATCATATAATGTACAATTTAAATGTGTGTGTTCATGTTCCTTCCACACAACAAACCAGCGCTGAATTAAAAACTAATATTCATCTTCTCTTGCAGGTGACATGGCAAAGTTGAACAGGTAGATCTTTAGTCACCTAACAGCTTTTTTTTGTTGCATGTATCTGCAGCAGTAAATTAGGAGGTAAAGGAGGAAGTATGGGAGAAAGGTAGCCTTACTGCAGGACAGACAAAGGAGCAGTGAGGGTTCAGTTTGCTCTTAGCTTAGACACAATACATAGGCTGTAACTCAAGCCCACAGAGAGCAGAGCACTGGTGTATTTTCTTCCATTACAGCCAGGCAGGTATCATTACCTGGTGACAACACACAACTGTGTAGAGATCACACGACTGAGCTGATTGATAAAGACTGAGACTGTATGTCTGTGCATTTATTTCACTGTGTGTGTTGACTTAATGTCCTTTATGTTAGAAACGTTCCTTAAAATCTACTGTACAATTGTTGGGGCAGTATTTGCCTGTTTTTGTGCATTCAAATTTAAAACATTTCTGGTGCATGCATGCTGAATCTTCAAAATAAGTGCCGCTTATGACCATTTATTGTGTTCTGTTATTTCAGGGTGTGTGATAATCGTGTTTTTGAGAATTTCCTTCTTGGGAATTACCAGTACTATTTTAATACAGTTAATTTAAAAAAAATCACACACATAATCCCCTGCACTTAATTTAGAAAGAGCTATTTCCCATTATGATGAGAGCCTGAGTAGAATTTTCAATTAGTTTCCACTGAAATGCCATGAGTTCACCTTGTAACAGCCTCTGAGCAATAACTACAAGCCCGACCCCACTGAATAACTTAACATAAGAATAAATTGTATGTTCTGTACTCATTTCATTAATAATACACACACTAATTTTCATACAGGGTCTCTACTCCCTGCCAACGTAATCATAGTTGTCTATTTTTAGGTACAGGCTTTTAATTGGCATGAATATTCCAATGAGAGACAAAGAAGCACATGTTAAAGATGGCAGCATAGCAGTGTGTGAGACAGAGGTAGAGACACTGCTTCATGTTGTACATATACAGTAGAGTGAAACGTGATCTCTGTATAATACAGTGTAGTATAGATGTTTTTTCAACAACTGAAGGAAAATTGAACCTCACCATTATTTCCTGGTTTTCATTTCTGTTTATTTGACTGATTGACTTTATACATACAGCATAATTAACCATATACAAACTGGATCAGATATATCTTTATACTTGTTTAGTTTAGTGCAATTTATTTCAAACATATGCACATTCACCATTATTACATATCACAATTTCATTCTTTAGGTGAAAGGTGAAAAGGTGTAGGCAGAAGTATAAACTTATTTGGCCCTACCTTGTGAGTGTGACACTTTTCAGCACTGACAAAATGACCTGCAATTGCCAAACATAGTAAATTCATATGACAGAGTTGAACTCAACATAAAATATTCATTCATACTTGTTTCCCCCTTGATTGGATTCACTGGTTGCAGTAATTCCACAGAAATAAAGTCATCTGGCAGAAACTGCTGCTGATGTAAATGTTGCTTTGACTGTAACATTATAGAAATGTATAAAGAAAGAAAAGTGATGGGAGTTGCTCTGTGGTACAACACGCTCTGCTATCCAGTCCCTCAGTGATGGGCTGGGATGTGACAAGCTGCCAACTCATATGGTGTTGAGCCTGAGTCACTTAGCTCTGGTCTGCCTCAGTCTCCAGGCTCAGACCCCTTTAACCCAACCCTCCCGCATCCCCACTCTCTCTCCCTCAGTCACAGCCCCACCACACAAACACTCATCCTCTCTTCCAGCCTCATTTGGACCATTAGGGCCAAGACAGGAGAAGCCTCATGCACACACCCCACTTCTTCTCTTTCATTTCCTGTCATGTATTTTCAAATGCCTTCCCTCTATTCCTCCATCTCGCTGCCCTCACATGCAGACAACCCGTCGGGATTAGTTGTTGACGGGGGAGTTAACAGCACATTGTCATGGTGTTTAAAGGAATCCAGCTCTATATGGCTGTCTGTCTTCCTAGTGAATGAGCCTATCTATCTATCTATCTATCTATCTATCTATCTATCTATCTATCTATCTATCTATCTATCTATCTATCTATCTA
>JAUYWH010000027.1:7229378-7244932 GCA_034779795.1 Ctenopoma multispine | reverse complement strand
ACACACACACACACACACACACACACACACACACACACACACACACACACACACACACACACACACACACAATGTCTCTTACACTGATTAATTCTGGGGTTTTCAGTTTTTCTTTAGTCATCCTTCACTTATTCAAACACAAAAGGATCATTTCAGTTTCTATGCTGTGATCCCTGTTATTTATTGATATTTATAATTAATAACAGGAAAATATAAATGTATTATTTTTTAAAGGCTTTCAAAATACTATGTTTTACATTTAAAATCACATTAAAGTGTCTTATGTCTGTGTGTTTCAGCTCTGAGGACACAGGCATCACCTTCTCTGATAACACAGAAGGTGAAGACAGTCACACTTGTGGCCTCCCATATATTATTCATCACAGAGGTGTGTGTTTACGTGTGTGAGTGGATTTATGTGTGTCAGCTGACTCCCTCCCACCCTCGTGACTCAATGAGACATTGATCACAATGACAGCAGGACAGACATCAAGGACAAACTATTGTAGATCAATAGCTGCACAACTGCACTGTGTGTGTTTGAGCGTAAAGCTTGTTTTGCTTCTTGTATTGTTGCTATAGAGGAAAACATTTCATATTGAAACTGCAGCTGCATAAGACATCACTTCACCTATCAAATATGGATTTCACTGTAAGACAAAAGTTGAAGTCAAGTTGATTTGTACTTCAAAGCAGCTAAGTTTAGTCCGTAAAAAGTTGCTGTTTTTCAGAGTTACAGTAAGGTTGTGAGGTTTGTTTGTTTCTGTAAAGTTGTCTTCCTCCCGCTGACTCCAGCCCGGTTTTGAGGTTAGTTTCTGTAAAGTTGTGCCTTTTGGCACCAAGCGGCATTGTGGTTTGGGAGCTTGAAGCTTGGTTAAAGATAAACTTCAGGTCTGACTGAAGAGTTCACTCTTTCTCACTCTCTTCCCCTCCCTCTGTCTCTCTCTGTTTCTTCCCCTCCCATCCCTCATTTGGCCCCCAGAGTCACAACAAGAAGCAGCAAACAGCTTGTGCATCCCTCGTACCAGGAGAAAATGCCCCATTTTCATCTGTTTGAATCTGACATTTTTGGCACATTAAATATTGGACATTAATAAATTAAATGTAATGAACTGACTTGAAAGAAGAAAAAAGTCCAATGGTACAATGCAAGAAAGTATAAAAGGCAAGAGTGCAAAAGAAAGAAGCACAACAACAACAAAAAAAGAAGGCTCAAACTTTTTTCTTTAATTCCAATTAACTTTTGCTTTCTGTAGCCATTGGAGATTATTTTTCATGTTCACTTATTCAAACAAATATTGAATAATTTAAAGTAGCGGGAATAACAACATGAGAAATCACAGCACTTGGTGCCATTAGAGGGAAAGAGGTCTGTCTGTTAAGAGTGTGGTTGAGGAGCGCTCTTAATAAGTGTGACTTAATGGTCATTTAGTCTAATTAGACCTCCACTGGGTATTTTGTAACATTCAAATAATCATAACTGCTTGAAGGGAGTTGATGCAGCTGATCTTCGACCAGCAACAGCACTAATTACTTGCTCATTAATTATATTCGAAATGATCAACTACTCAGTTTTGATCAGTTGTGACAGAATATGTCACTTTATTTTTATTATGTTTCTTGATATATTGACTACAGTGTACAGTGCACTGATCTCACAGGTACACTCATATTTTGTACAGTATATGTGGTTCAGTTTTGTCTGCAGCAGTGTGTCACTGGCCTAAATACAGTATGTACAGTACAGTAGGTCAGTGTAAATGACACCATGGGTCACACCCTGTGATTATGTTGCGTAATACATTGACTTCCCCACATCTTATACAGTAGAGCTCCACTGTGCACTATGCCTATCCATCGACCCCGTATGTTTGGAATTCCTTCAAAACATACATACAGTAAAACATTCATGTTTATTAAGGTTTATTCATGTTTACTCAGGTTGCACATGTAGCTCAGTATTAGAGACTCATTCAAGAGTCTGGAGACGCTGTGGTGAATGTTATGCAGCTTGTAACATTATCAGGCAACACTTGGTTGGGTGGTGGCACAGTGATGATCTCGGCAGGTGTTTCTTTGGAGAGCTGCACAGATCTCATAGCTAGTCATGGTCAACAGTGAATACTGTGAGGCTCCGGGATGAAATCCTCAGGGTTACTGGCTTCATGGCATCATGCGGCCACAGTGTGTGGGCAGTTACACAATGATGAAGACAGTGATGCCACTGACTTGCCCTCACGTTCCCCTGATCTAAATTCAATTGAGCACCTATCAGACATTATGTATCATTGCATGCAGCGCCACCAAGTACCACCACAGACTGTCCTGGAGCTCAGCACTGATTCCCTGATCCAGGTCTGAGAGGAGCTCACCCAGGACATCTGCTGACTTATCAGCAGCACATCCAGACATTGTCAGGAGTGCACACAGGCACTCAGGGGTCATGCACACTCGATTTCACAAGCTGACATTTCAAAGGAAAACAAATAATTATTTTTTTTTTGCATTGGCAGTCAACTTTGACACTTGGTGCAAATTGTGTGGTTTGTAAACACGATCGTAACTCCTGGAGATAGTATAGCCACACACAATTTGAGGAGCCAGTGGTAGCAGTAGAGCAAAATAAAGCTCAAACTGAGCTGGTTACAACAAAACATTTTCATTTAACAATGAATGAAAACAACAAGTCTACTGTGTTTTGCATTGTGTTTTCCCTGCTGAACACAGAGCACTGTGATTTACAACACCTTGTTAAAGTGAATAGGTGTGAGATCTCCTGGTAAATTGCAAATTGAGCATAGCAGTGACTCTGCGCCTGTGTAGCACCTCAGGACCAATTATCTGTTCCTCTCATCCTTCTCTCTAAGCAAAAAGCCCCATTAGAGGTCCATAAAGATATCACAGATAGGCCAGAGACCAATTAGGTGTCCCTAATCTAATAACAGCAGGTAGACCAAGTGACAACATAGGCTTCTAGTCTACATCTCCCTCTCACAGCAGCATGTGTCACAGTAGTAGGTTGTACCTAACTAAGCCCCAAGGCCCAGTCTGCACTGTTGGACTCAACATAACTGTAGACAACCATATCTCTGCAGACACCCTGACTGATAAAATATAGTTTGTTCAGTAATTTTTTAGCAATTAAAGAACATCTTGCAGACATTAAACATGAAAAAGCTAATAACATTTCTTTTTTTATCAAAAAATATCCAAATTAAGATTCTTGCAATGTTCTTTTGACGCTATGTTTTCAAAGTATTACTCAGATGCGGCACGTGAAATCTATCACACTCCCAGTGCTAATGTGGATGATTTCTAGTTTTTTCTGAAGCAATCCTACATCACTGTGAGAGTTTGGTTTCAGCTCATGCCAGAAAAATGGCACTGGTATCCCCACCACCATCCATCCGCTCCACCCAAACCTCCCAGTCACACTCCTCTGGATTGGGTATATCCAGAGAGGGTTAGGCCAGGTCGACTAGGCGGTGATGAAATAACCATGAGACACAAGTCCGACGACCAAACCAGAGGAGAGGAGAGAAGTGAGAGACGAATGGCAGCAGTGGAGAAGAGGAGGAGACAGAGGGGGAAACGGACTTCAAAAACAACAACAGCGGCAAGAAAACAAACAACAGGGAAAAAAACAAGTGAGAGACAAGAAAGAGGAACAGAAGAAGCTCAGAGGCACCCAAGGTCCTCGAACTAATTAAGATGATTTGCATTTATTTATGAGCATTAATGAGCAGCTTTTCAATAGTTTGTTTTCCCCTAATATGAATATTTCCTTTTCATTATCTTACATAGTCTGAGAATCTCATTCTTTCCAATAATCACATCCTGGCTTTTCTTTTTCTACAGATACAGTAGCTGCTGTTCGTGCGCGCATGTTTTCTTGTTTGTTTGCTGCCACTGAATTTCAAGAGTTTATATTTGTCCATACAATGTATTTAATGTACGTTATACTTTTTTATTTAGTTTTACAAAACAGAACATGTGAGGTGGCTTCTTGAAACACAACAAAATAATACAATTGTCTCTTAACAAGACAACACCTCTTAAAAAGAATTAACTTAGTAAATAGTAGAAATTTTCTCTGGCTGTCAAAGGAGATGTGAGTCAGTTCAATGAGTCACTGCTCATTTGCCAATGATGATAAATCAGCAGTGTAGCATTATCAGCAGGTCAACTTACTTACCATTAATAAAATGTACAACATAGATTGACACTAAATTTCTAATAGATGCTCAGCGTCCACAGAGGATGAATTCTATCTCCAGGGTCTTTAATGCCTGTAAAAATTTGAATCTGTTGTGACGTCACAGTTAAACGTGAAATTGGATATCCAAGGATTTGTCTAATAATTTGACCTGCTGTCTAAAAGGTTTTTGTTTTTTACCCCCTGCAGCCTCTGCTGGCAGGCAGAGCTACGACAGAAACGCACACTCAACGAGCACCACCACGTACTTCTGCCAACACATAAACAAATCGTAGCCCCATCTGAACAGTCAACTTTTGAAACTTTCCAGTCATACACCTCTGTCCTCTCTGGTGCTCATTTGTTTGCAGTAAACCATTGTAGAGTGTGGCTGCCATTCTACAGTGTTGTCAACAGACCACTGGAGTAAAGCTGATTCTGTCCCCTGAAAGCTGAAAGCTTCCTACTTAAGGAAAAGAAGACAAAGTTAACTCTTCTTGTGCACGGCATACTGACACTGAACACATAGTACTGAGCAGTGCGGGGGACTTCACTGGCAACCTGAGTGGGTGGGTGCGACTGTTGTGCAGAAAAAAAGTCTGTTGACAAACTTGCAGGGTAGCTTTGTGTCATACTATCTCATACTTGTGAATAATATGTCACAGATATGTTTAAAATACTAAAAATACATTTCTAAAATTAAGTCAAAAGTGCCCTGAAGCACCTCTCCATTTCTTTCAAAGAAATATTTGAAAAAAGTTACATACTATATCTTTAAGTGTACATGATATGTAGTTAATCAGCTAAATCACATGCTGTACGCTCCCTTAAGCACAGCTATGATTAATTCATAACTGTAGCACGGAACATGATTTTCTTCAAACTTGTGCACTAATGAGAATCATGTATCACCCTCAAACCCCCTGGTCTGAATTGTTTTGGTTTCACATGTGGGACACCATATCCACAAAACTCTCTGTCTGATTGATTGTTTCCAGCAACATTATAATCATTACAAAAACAGGAGACAAAATCAATGGACGATTCCCAGCAGACATAAACCAGAATCCTGTTCATACCTCCTGCTGTATAAAGGCACAGTTTTCTGACTGTCATTAACAGAAGTCATATTATCCAGCCATACTGGCCTGTACGCTGGATTTCACTAGCAGGCCCTGTGGCTGCACACAGAAGTATGAATCAATTCATCTACAGCAACGTTAATGAATGTTTATTCTGCTCTGTATTATTTCTCCTCAGAGCTAAACTCTGTCAGCACCGACCATATGGCCGAGCGTAATTATACTGTACATAATGCACCTCTGTGTAAGGTTGATAGCCAGATGGAGATTACAGTGCTAATGCTAACAGAATTACAGAACAATAAATCAAATCAGCTGTGTGGTGGCTTACTTTCTTAAAATAATATGTCTTTGTTGAAGTATATTGGTATTTAATAGTTTTATATACTCTTCACTAAAACAGATATACTTAAGCTTTGCTTTACCTGTTGATAGCAACATTTTGAAAGAAACAGGTTTTGAAGAAGGTATTTCATGAAAATCAGTCCATCATTCTTAGGTACTTCCTTTAAAATATAACAGTTTCTAATTATGACCGAGTCCATTTTGGTGCACATTTGTGTCTATGTAGTCTGCTGCACTTGAAAGAATAATCCCAGTTCAGTCTTTCATTTTCATTCATCTTCATAATTATTGCTATAATTTGTATTAAAATAGCATTGCATGCACTAAAATAATAGCTGAGATGTGAAAATGGAACAAAGCCTAATGGGACAAAAAAAAAACCCAAACACATCAGCAGTCAGAAGATCAGAGAGGTTGTAAACAAGCCAGAAATCATCCGAATGATCTGAAACTAATGACTGCAAAATGACCAAAAACATTTCTCCTCGATGACTGTCATAAGACAATATGTGACCATCTGTGTCTTTATTTGAATGTTTTTCTTTGATGACAGTATTCACACTGTTTCATAATCAGTGCTGACACTTCATAGAGTCACCGGACTGCGACCGGTCCGCGTCATTCAGGAATTACATGGGCTGGACAGCAGCTACCTGACACACGGGAATGAAGGAGTGGGCGGCTGTATACTGTGTAGTGGAAATTAATTTGACAACCACTCTGCCTCCTAAAACACACCCTATAGCTCACTCCACCATCTTGTTCTCACTGTCATGCAGCTCAGATGTTGGTTTTATAAACATATTTGTGTAGTTAAGCACGGATAAGTGTCTCTGTGTTATAAACGTGTTTATATATATTATAAGACACTGTGTGCACCCATGATTTGTAGATGGCTTTATTTTGATTTATTCTGCGCTCTTTTCCAATGTGCATGTGTGTATGTGAGGGTGATGAGTTGTGACAGGTGTTGTGGCCGCTAGTGCTGTAGGAGAAGGCGGAGGAGGAAGAGGGGGAGGAAGTAAACGAGCGCAACACAGATGATTATTTAATAACTGTCTAATACTGTGTACCCCCTCCTCCGTCTTCTCATTCTCCCTCCCTCTCTCTCCTTCCCTTCTCTTTCCACTCTCCTTGTCCCCCCTTTCCACACACACACACACACACACAGCCCTCCACCTCACTCCGCCTTTTTCATCCTTTCTTTATTAATGAACAATCCAGGCCTTTCTACAAATCCGCCAGGGCTTACTGTACCCCCCCAGACACTGTGTAAGTGTCTGTGTGAGTGTGTGGTAGTAAGAAGAGGGTTTACAGTAGTTGGCTTCTCCCAGAGGAGGAAACCCCTGCACACATACATACACACAAATACGCAACACACACAAGCACACACTCACATTTCCAGACAAATCAGTGCACTCAGTGTTTCTGACTTGTATTTATGTATACATGTGAGTGTGAGTGTGTGTGTGTAAATTTGTATTTTTGTTAATGGCAGGAACAAATTTCATTGTATGCATGCATGTGTAAGAAAAACACGCACGTGTGTATGTTCTGCACACCCAGGTAACTGTCACCGTGTAGTGATGTCACCAACTCTTGACTGCATTGCGTCACTCTAACCCAATTATGTCTTTATCACAGAACACAGGAGTAGTACAACAGTCTGGTGAGTATGTGACACGCCGACAGGTCCTGTCAGTGTCCCAGAGGATGCACAGATATAAACTAATAGGGAACACACGTAGATGCATGTGGCTTATTTTTAACAGGACATTGTCATACTAATAGTTAGTTGCACACTGATTTCACTCATATTTTCATTTTGTCAACATTAAAATATTGTGTGTTTGTTTCTGCTATTAGCCAACTGTGGCACAATAATTGAACCACACCAATTTAACTCTTGTTTTTCCAAGAGTGTAGAAGTGATGTTTTCTACTTTCTGGGGGGTAGCAGCAGTAAAAAAACAAATCCATAGCAGTGACTGATTAATACTACAAAAACTATAGCACAACCCTTTTCACTGTCCAGTCCTTTATTTCTTACCCTGCCTCCATCTCTCTTCCACCTCTTCTCACCTCATTTTTCTGATCCCCTTAATCCTCACCTCACCTCTCACCTCTCCACTACATTTCCACACCTCTCGTCCTCACCGCCGCACTCTGAGCTCCCCTCTCACATCTCGTTGCTTCCTGTGTGTCTGCTCCTCATCTCACCTCCATGCCTCCCTCCACGTCTCTCCATCTTTCCTTCTTCCCTCATCTCTCTTGGTAATAATTCAACAGCCGTGCACACATGAGTGATCATTGCAGAGCTTAACATGGGGGATCTGGAGGACAAATGAACCATAAGGGTGGAGGAATTAAAAACTTCCCCATGGTTCCACTACAGGGCTGGCTGAATCTCTCGCCTGCCTAGAAAAAGCCTGTCTGTGCGTCCTTTCTCTCTCTTCCCCCTGGTGCTAAATATTAGCATTCCTTTTTTTTGGGGATGGGGGTGTGTTTAAATGCTAAGTATGCCCTGAGTGCGGAGGTGGCTGAGTGGGGACCGCCTGGTGACATTTTGTCTCTTCACACAGTTTGTTCTCCCATTAGAGAGCTGCAGACACACTCTTTGTGTCACTGAAGATGCACTAGATTGTGGATCTCAACAGACAAGAGGATGAAAACACAAAAATGTAAATTTTACGAGACATTCCATGACATTTACGCATGTGAATATTACAGCTAATGAATAAAACCTCTATTAAAACAGTGATATTCATATGTTCATCATGGCTCCATGTTCAAGTTCACAGAGATAAAAGTGAGAAATAATTATTGTGTGACTTTTTATTCGTGGCATCAGTTTCTATTATGGACGTTGAATCTAAAAATTTGAAAAAAGATTTATTTACGTTGAAACATTTGTGCAAGTACTTATTTCTCATTGTCCTCACATGATTTTTTCATTTCATAGTACGTGTATGTGTTTGTTTTTGTTACTTTATTTGTTTATTATTGGTGCAGTTGTCACAGTGCCATACTTTTTCTTTGTTTAGATGTGTTTACCACATTTTTTAACGACAGTGTGTATTCTCTACATGTGTTCAAACATGAATAATATCCCATAATATCTCTGTTTTCATAGCTTGTAAAGATACTGTAATTACAATGAAAATATTGATTCCGTTAACATACATTATTTGCAAAATGCACAAACCAGTTGCATGGAAAAACTAGGACTTGTAAGTTGTAAAATAGCTCTTATTATGAACATGTTCTGACCAACAAATATTTTGCCTTTTTTCAGCTGTTTTCAAATCATTTATCTTCGCTCACAGAATATTCATCAATGTGTTTCTACCAGATTTTACTCTCCACTTTTGTTATGTACAAACTAACCAACGTCATTTTTAATACAAGAAGACCACCAGTGCCTTCAACACCATTCCTTCATCCCACCACAGTACAACAGTTTCTTTTCTTGTTCAATTCCACACTCAGCCAGCGAACTATGAATGTTTACTGGGAGACGAAACGGACCGGACACATATCTGAAATGTTGTTAAAGGTACCAAGCAGAGACATGTCCATCGCAGCTCAGTTAGATGAAACCATGCACCATCTCCAAGATTACACCTAACATCTGTATCATGGCTATGGTTCACATCAAATCAAGGAGTATTTTTCTCAGATTTATTCCTCTATTATCAACTAAATGTAACACATTCATGTCGTTACATTTCCAGAGCTCAGTTCTGTCTGTAAAGTCCTGTGGTCTTTTCACTGTTGCTTCATGAGCAGAAACAAGTTTGCTGTTTTTTTTCAGGAGGTGTGTTTTGAAATGAAGGAATTGACTCAGTGTGAAATCAATTGTGAACAGGTCTTGGGATGTATGGAGACTGCACCACCACAACATCACCTTAAGATCACCAGAGGAAGAAAAATGTGCCGCTACTGGTGTTTACACACAAACAGATATTTTATGGTGCATGCAGACAAGAAAACCAAAAACCACGGAAAGTGAGCAAATCACTTTTACTTGGGTTCTTCAACCATCCTCTTAAACAGTTTCTGTCATTAAATGTTACACAGTATTCTGGCCTGTTTTCCTTTTACTAAAGCTTGTAGTTCATAAACAGAACAAGGGAGGAACAAGAGAGGAAAAGAAGAGCGACATGCTGACTGTCACTCAGAGGAAGGAAGAGGAAGAGGTGTGATTTGTTCTAACATCCTTTGGATTTCACAACGGCAGCGGTGCTGTCAGTCAGGGAGCCAAGAAGCGGGCATATGTCAATGCATAGTCACTATGGCAATGACAAGCACACTGATGCGTCAATGTGACACATGGAAATACAGCAAACAGACTGCTGGCTCGCACATGCACGTTCACATAGACAAATCAGTGAGGCACTGAGAAACATGGTCACAGCAGACAGCACAAACAAAAACAAGACTATATGGCACATTGTATGCACACTAACAGCCATATACACAGGCACGCTTTGTGTCCTTCATAGCATATAACTGAACCTACAACACTGGGAGGGATCACATGACATCACAGGGTGGAGTAGATGGAACCATTGACCAATGACAATAACCTCGTCCATCAAATATTTTTTAGCTTAATCACATTTGGTTCACTGGCAAAGTTTTTCAAAAGCACAAATGAAGGGCTTTACAAGAAAGACCCATTCGCTAGTCTCATCCTCTAAAACTACCCTCCATACTAGTATACACACATGTACACACACACACACTCACAACTCACACACTCACAACTCACACATACAGACAGGTTTTTCAACTCCAGGCAGTGCTGCAGTATATCGTGCTTCGAGTTACTCAAGCATAGCGATAACAACGTCCCACAGCTATAAAATATTTTTATTTGCTTTTTTGGCAAAGCTACATGATGAGATCAACAAATCAAATCAACCAATCTCATAGATTTCCATGACATATCAGCGCTGGAGCCATTCGGCTTTGAACAATTCCTAAATCCAACTGATCTACACTCTGTAAAGATCTCAAATGTCTCATACGTACATTAAGGGAACAGTGGTAGAGAGGTCATGACGAGTGGGAGCAGGCGGCTGACCAGAGTGTAGTGAAGCACATGAAGTCAATGAAGTCTTTGCTGCTCATGTTGAAGGAGGACGTTTTCACTGTTCACCAAACAATGAGTGCATTAAATGAATGATGACATATGAACATTTTTGCTGAACCTGTTGTACATCCTACCATAAAAGGACTGAAACTGCTGAAAAACCCCACCCCAAGCTTTCAAATGAGGTATAACACTTATGTCTTTATGCCTATAGTCTAAAGAAAAAATATATCTGGCAGCAGATGATGATGATAGCACATCATAGACTGAATCAGAATTTTACAGGCTGCATTTTATTTCTAATGCAAATGATCTGTATATAAACATCATGTCTAAGACACAGGAACGAACAGTGGGATCATAGACTGAATCTGAATAGGAAACATGAGACCAGGTCTGATATTGTTTCTTAAACTTGAACAAAAGCAGCATTAGTAAAGAGAGATGATAGTGCATGAAAAAAAAAAACACTCCTATTTCCTTGTTTTTTGTGCCATTGAATACAATGTGTGTAACGGCTATGCCAGTGTGTGTGTGTGTGTGTGTGTGTGTGTGTGGATACACTTTCTCTAACACAAGACTCCCACCCTATTGTAGCTGAAGTGTACAAGAGCGAAATCACTTCTACTTTTCACCACTTTACAAGTCACAGTAGACTATACAAGAAAAGTCACTTTATTGTCCATTTGGATGGAAAATGTAATCTTTTCCCAGAAAGGTAGTTTTACTGTGAATGAGTAAATTAATCACAAGAACAACTCAGCCAAGAGTGAAAGAGTTTTGAGTATCAAGTTTTACCAACAAGTCGTTTAAGAGTTTGATGCAAATATATTTTTGATGTTTGCATCCAGCCATTTCTGTGTGTGTGGCCTGGCAAAGAGGCCCAGCTGTACCGAAGCTAGACAATCTCTAAGCGTTGCCTTCAACCCCGAGGCTACAGAGCACAGTCTAAAATGAGCAACCAGACTGAAGCAGGAGGGGGAGACAAGAAAGAAGAAGAAACTGGGAAGAAAGAAGCATCATAATACAATGCTTGATATGAACGTTTGACTTTTCCTGAAAAATAAAAAATGCAGTGCGTGTACAAGGTCTCTGTATCATCATTCTGTCCTCAATGACATTTTATCATTTCATCTCTTTCAACTTCAAGCAGAAAACATTTGCTGTGGCATGAAGGGAATGTTCATATAAATTTTATAACATCTAAGTACAGTAGGACCTACTGTATGGTTCAGACAGCCAGAGATGGAGGAGGACTGAGACTCAGGCTGTCAGGAAGAGAAAGAGGTTTAAATAAGAGCATGCAAGTGAGCTTTACATGTAGGTTTGTCTAGACACTCACGACAACTGTGCACAAATGGAGCACTTTACAAGAAAGACCCATCCGCCAGTCTTATCCTCTTAAACTCCTCTCCATACCCGTATACACACATGCAGACGGACATTTCTCTTACCAAACCACCGTGATCTGTCTGTTTTAGACGGTGTCCTCAGGTGACAGAGGGAGGAGAGAGAGCGGCAAAGCAGCAGCAGCAAACATCCCTTCACTCACATGTTTCTAAAAGGCTCTTCACCTTCAATATGTGTTTGTCATTTCTGACATATTTTGGTGTAATGGGTGCCATGGCCAGTGCAGAGTCTTAACAGGTCTAAATGGTTTTAAAAGTTGTTGATGTAGAAGGGCAATTGACCTTCATTTGCGTTTCAAGTATATATTTTTTTAAGTATAATATTTCTGTGTACTGTAGAGTAACTACGTTTTCATCAAGCCTCAAACAATGGCTGCTTTACTCCTGATTTTTTTTTACTTTTATTTCATATTAGTCATATTTAAATGATTCAGATCTTCAAACAAATTATAACATTAAACAAATATAACTCAAGTAAATACAGAATGCAGTTTTTAAATGATGATTTTGTTTATTAAGGGGAAAAAACTGTCCGAACCTGTTTGGCCCTTTGTAAAAAAGTAATAGCCCCTTAATCCTTTTGGCCCCTGCAACCGAGCATTTGTGATAACTGGCAATAAGTCTTTCACATGGCTGTGGTGGAATTTTGGTCCACTCTTCTTTGGAGAATTACTTTAACTTGTTCTTTTTAAGATCATGCCACAGATTTACGTCCAGACTTTGACTTGGCCACTCCAAAACTGTAATTTAGTTTGTTTTTTTTTAACCATTCAGAGGTGGACTCATCTGTTCTTACATTTCTTTAGATCACAGGTCTGGCAGTAATCAGGCCTGGGTGTGCCAAGTGAAACTGAACTCAGCTTTCCAAAATAATAATAATCACCCTTTATTGTCATTGTTCACATATACATGTTACAACAAAATTTGATCTCTGGTCATCAGGTTATCTTTGTGTAATATTAACAAATGTTTGATGATGTTTAAGTGCAGAAAGAGTCAAAATTACAAGAAGATTTCACCCTCACCCTCCTCCTCTGGGTTTTCCATGACATAATTTTATGTGCACTGAATAATTGACCATTTTCAAATATCTGTCTTTATTCACCGACATCATTTAGCTGACACAGTGGGTAGTAGTATGTGTGTGGGTTAAGAACATATTGAAGTGCATGAATAAAATTGGAATGAATTGCATTTATCTGCTTTAAAATATTATGCAACTGTTCACTCGTCTGGCTAACTAGCTTACCACCTATAACAACGTGTTTCATCCAAAGAATAGGTAAAAAACATAAACAGCTTTTAGCAGGTGGCGTTGCAGTTCTTTATAGGATTTGGGGAGTTTTACACTTCAGTAACCCCATCCCATCCGTTTGCCAAACACAGATTAGTCATCATCACAAAAGCCTATTCTCTGGTAATGTTAACAGAAACTATTTGGACGTACAAACAAAACAACAGTGTTACACAAGAGTAAAGTCTGAGCTTACATTTTTTATTATCGTAGACATAATACTAGGATTAACTCCGGCTAGGCTTTGTCAAATATAGACATGGAGTTTTAAGTGTCAGTGACAACATCTTGTCTTTGAAATCAAAGACTACAAAGTGTGTTATTTTAGTCTAAAGTGTAGACTTCTCTTCCTGTGGTAATATCTCTAATAATTCAATGAATCTATATGGACACAATTCCCTCTGATCACACTGGGGAATCATAATATTTGTAAGAGAAAACGTTTTTGACATGCAAATCATGTGTGTGAAATACAAGGAAAACCGAGACACATTGCAACTCTTTGTAGGTGCTCACAAATTAGTGGTGCATCCTTTGTGCAGCCAGCGTTGCAGTTCTCTCTCTGCTTGAAGTTATTCAAGTGACCAGATCTAATTATTCTAGGGTCTATTATCTACGTGGGTCGGTCAGTTCTCTCATTTACGTTCACTCTTGGCAGGTCCACAGATTTGTTTACAGTATAGACTGTTGTCATTATTTGAGTTTTAATTTGCGAGTTTACAGTACTTCAGCCTGTAGAGCTCAATTAGTGCATTTAAAAAGAAGGATAATTTTTTATAAATATTTTCTCACTTAGAAACCAAAGAAGGTGAATCGTGGTGTGACGATGTGTTTGCACTGGGCGTGAGTCTGATTTAACAGCAGGTTTAAATTACAGATTGTGTCATAATTGTTTGTGCATGTCGGGTTGTGCTCGTGCATGCCTGCTTGTATATGAGTGTGTGCTCCCAGTACTATGATTGGAGTTATCCATTATTGATGATGTCCTGATGAGATCAATCAAGTCAGAGTTTTCTCATTATTTGGCAGCTGAAGCTGATAATGCCGTTATGACATACTAATCGTCATGTCATGAATATTTAAATCAAAAGGAACAGACGCTCCATATTCATGAATTCTGTGTTTTTGTTTTACTTTTTTATTTTTTCTCTTGTGTGGAATCACCCCCCCATCATGCCTTTCTCACTTCAATCCCACATTTCTGATTGTATTTATAGAATAGTTGCTGTCCCCACGTCATTTTCTTATCACCAACACTGGAAATCGCTGTTTACGCCTGCGCTCTTCTCTTCAGCTGTGACCAGAAGTCCACAGAGAACCAAACCACATCTCTTTTGCGTCTCCATCTCTTCTGTACTGCTGCTGCATTGTTGTTTTATTTACCTCAGAGACAAACACCATATTTATTCATGACTCCTCTCAAAGTACTTGTAAAATAAACATTTGTTTCCTCCTAATGAAAAGCGTGTTTCTGAAATGAGTTGTTTTGTTTTGTGCTCGACCCCAAACAACTTGCTCTCGATAAAACAAATATGTATGAAAATATAAAGGCAATAGTGCGATTAGTTACAGTGTAAATGCATTTGTTCCAGCAACTATCCTGTGGAGGCAGGCGGATCAGTAATAATTCATAAACAAAAGAGCTAACTGTGTTCATAATTCATAAGAGGAGAAACATATACACTCCAGTCATTGCTGGGCCAATGTGCAGTGGAACAGAAGACACTAAGATAGTGTCCTAAATGAACAGTTGAATATTACCATCAGTAAGATTTTCATTTAATTCTTAATTTCACATAAACCTGAAATGAATTCATTGATATTCACCTGCAAAAACCTTCTGCAGTAAAAAACATTTATTTGATGTGTGCAGCTTTATAATACAGCTGCAAAATTAGAGCAATGTTTCCACCAATTGTAGCTCACAGGTGTGTGTGTGTGTGTGTGTGTGTGTGTGTGTGTCTGTCTGTCTGTCTGTGTTGGTTTCCATGAATGTTTCAGTGCTTAAATGGAGGGGCAGATGTATTGAATCTTCACTTTTTCTTGGAAGAGGCCTCTGGCACACACACACACACACACACACACACACACACACACACACACACACACACACACACACACACACACACACA
>JAUYWH010000027.1:7155355-7229278 GCA_034779795.1 Ctenopoma multispine | reverse complement strand
ACACACACACACACACACACACACACACACACACACACACACACACACACACACACACACACACACACACAACCAAGACTAGGAAGTGCTGTGTGGGAATATTCACATAACATTAAAAAATAATGCATTGAGAAATACCAAATGTATATATATCTGTGTGTGTATGTATTTTATAATAAAGCACAGAGTAAGACAAGACATCACATCTAGTCACTAAAGTTAAAGTCTTATTTTGTGCAATCATGTAGTAAAGATAATGAAACACAATATGGAGCACTTCTCCGGTTTGTTTTTTCAAATAAAATACAATTCACATTTTTTGTGAATATTAACAACGTTGGCTGAAACACATGGGTGTTGTAGTATTTACTCAAGTCTTTGTTTGGCTATGTAACAGTGCTTGTGCCTCCTTTCCAAGTCATTACACTTATTTGTTGTTGAATTACTTCTTGCTGTTGCGGTTCAACCTATCTGTGACAAACTGATAGCAGCAAAAACAATCACCCACAAATCATAGAAAACTATAGGAGACATGAGCCATGTTATTGTCTTTTTGTTAGTGCTTCACAGTGTATCTGACAAAGCTCAGCTGCTCTGCTTTGTTTAAATGTGTTTTGTATAAGTACGGAAAGCAAGTGTGTGTCTTAAAATGAAGCATAGGTTCCTCTCAGAGGGAGTGGGGGAGGTGGGGATCTAAAGGTGGCATTCTCTTAGTGAAGCTGTCTAGACCTCATGGGTATCAGTGCACATTACAAGTGGCTTTTATTCAGAAACACACACACGCAAACACTCCATGACTTTAATAACCATGCTGTGTTTGTGTGTGCTGTATATGCTGCCTCAGGTGCTGCAGCTTTATGCTGAAGCCCACAGACTGAGAGCTCTGATGGATGGTTGGATGGATGGAGGAATGGATGAATGGATGGATGAGAGGCATTGCATTACATGCTGACTGGCCACAGAGGTGGAGATTGAAGCCTCCGGCCCCATAGCTGTCTCTCTCTCTTTGGCCATCTCTCATTTTTTCTCTGTCTCTCCATCCACTTTCACGCAAATGCCCTTCTAGTTTGTCTGACATACTTTCAATCCTTCACTTATGCTCATTTGAATGCCTGCACTATTTTATTAGTTTTACCAGAAAACAAACCAGAGTTTTATCTGTCTCATCTTTTCCTTTGCCAACAGATCCTGTTTAGTTCGCTGGGTCTGTATCTGCTCTGTCTGCAAAGATACAAGACTCCCATCCTGACACACACACACACACACACACTCACACACACTCACAACATCACCCCCTACGCTTGATAGGCCAGAGGGGGTTCCATTAGCCCCTACCACCTGCTGTGAAACACCCACTCATCCTCACTCTCCCCTCACACACAGACAAACACACACACACCCTGGCATGCACTTGTGAAGAAACATACTGTCCTTACTGACTCACTATTACTCTCCTTCTCATGTGCATAAAGCAAATATAACAGCTCTATATTTGCTGTGCTTGTTTGTGCATTTCTGCGTGTTTGTTCACATTTGTGTTAACAGACAACAAATACTGTTCATGTGACAGCAGTGAAGAAAGTCGAAAGCCCAAGAAAAAATTGCAACGTCAGGGAAAAATTCTCCCTCATGAAGTAGAAAGGTTCTTGCTAATATGATAAAAGTAAAACCATTAACAGTAAAGTCAATATATCTCTGAGGACAGCATTAAATTATTAAGACATAAGCTGCTGGTTATAGCTTAATATTGTTGCTGACATCTGTAAATATATCTCTCCGGCACTGATCTGTATATTTCACCTTCCCCTTCTTTCCCCCCTTCTTCTTTCCACGGTCCTTCATTGCATTGCTTCCTCTCTGCTCTCATCCTTCCCACATTTTGGTTCTTTGCATCCCCTCCTTCCCTCCTTCCCTTTATCTCCCTCCCTCCTTCCCCCACTCTCCCTCCATCTCTCTCTCCCATGCCCCTCCTCAGCTCAGTAGCCGTGGTGAAGACAGGACGATGCGCTGCAATTACTCTAATTGGTTGTGACTTCTTCATTTACATGACAAGTGCGCTGCAGTCCTGGGAACCAACGGCCTGCTCTCTGCACCCCTCTGCAGCCCTGGTCAACCTGGGCCCTGTGGTCTTGTAGGTTTGAGGGGGGAACAGTGAGGAGCAATGGAGGGAGACAAAGGGGGTCTGGAATTGGATGGTTTGTGGGTCCCCTGTCTAGAGCTCTAGAGGTCCCAGACCCATGGGAGTGGACGCCATTAGAGTGGAGTTTGCAGGGTGATTGGGTGGAGAAGTGTCAGGGTTTTCTCAGATCGAGCACTGAGAGAGCATCTGTAGAGCAGTAGAGAAGGGAGAGAGGGCTCAGGTTCTTCCAAGTACAGAGTAACAGAGAGATAAGTTCAGATCCTTTTGAGACCAAAAGTATCCTCAGCAATAAAGAGAATCAGAACCACAGAGGTTCTACTGTTCCTGGTTCATGAAGTCTTGGGAAGTTTTTACACACCGCAAGTGACATCTTTCTAGATATAAGGGGGGTGGGGGGGGGGTGGATGGACGCTGCAGAACAATGTTGTCTGCTTCTCAGCATTCCTTGTGCTCATCGTCACGGCGACGCTGCCACTGTGGCTGCCACCCCTAACAGGGCAGCAGTCTCAAACAGTGAAACTACTCATTAGTGTGGACGGTGTGCGTGTATGTGTGCAGACTGGTGTGTGTGTGTGTGTGTTTTGCACTGTTGGTTTAAGCATTATTAGTGTACTCAGCTGAGCTATTCTTATGGTAATTCAAGAGTTAGGTATTCATTCGGGTGGGCGGCTCTAATGTTTGCTTTGCAGATAAAAAGGAGTTTTTATTACCAGATGAAGTTCACTTGTCAAGACTAATCTCATTTAAACAGCCATTGTGCCTGGCAGAGAGGGTGAGAGGTGGCAGGCACATACTCCGTATTACTCAACTAGCTGGTAGCATGGACCATGACACATGCTGAAACATGGAACTGTTTATATCTGCATGAGGTTACCCAGAGTACAAGATAACACCTCTGCTTTCTAAGACTATGAAAATATGTCAGGTGCCCATATTCACGTACATTAAAATATGTTTTGGTTGCTCTAATGATTCATTTTGTTCACTTTGACCACATCAATCAAGTTTCATCTAAGTAAGGATTTTGCAGACATTTTCATTTTAAGTGATTGGAGAACAAATCCACAGTCTGATAAGATTCTGTCTAAATGCAATTTCCAAAATCAAGAATTAACTTTCACAATCAATCTAACAAATTATCTGAATTATTAAAGTGGGAAATTGTATCAGTGATACAGCCTATAATCAACTGATAAAAAAACAGCACTACCAATACTCTAACACTATAAACTCACAAAACAACATTTGTTGCACACAATCATCCAGTTAAGCTCTTTTTTTGCCCACATGTGTAAATCCACTCTGGTGATCTCCACAGGAGCTGACCTGACGTGAAGTCAGTGATGTCAGTCTTAACCTCTGGTGACCCCTGTGTGTGACCCTTGACCGTTGAGAGGTTAAACAATGATGCCCCTCCCTCAGAGGTCAGAAAGAAGACAGTGACAAGAAATAAAATACGCCCTAAGTGGATCCTTTATTCTGTGATGGTTGTCTTTTTTTTAACCATTGAGCCTGTCAAAATAGTAATTTAATCCACAATGTGTTTTCAGCTCAGTTGTCGAGTAAGGTCACAGACATATAGCAGGAGGCGGAGAAACATTAAACAAGTCATTTTTTTGTAGGGGAGAAGGACAAAAAGAGAGGTGGAGAAAAAATGTTACCTGCATTAAGAGAAAACGCTCACATTGTACCTCCCCATTTGATGAATATCTAATTAGACTTCTTTCAATATACATTTTGAAATCCAATTAGTCCACACAAAAACGGAACGTTGCTCTCCCAAGGTGATAATAGATTAAAATAGATTGGCAATTTCAACTGATCCTTTAAAAGATGCTTCATCTTACTTTTTCTCATTACTCTTTCACTGTCAAATCAAGCTCTCTAATTCCAGGCAGAAAGAATTACTCTGAGTACCATCAATACTAGTCCCAATTATCTACTTCCTGCTTTGACATGAGAGATTTTCTATGTTTTTGAACCTACTGTATGTGTGCAATTAATTTTTTTACTCTTATGCTGCAAAAAAATTGGTCTAAGTTTGCTGGTGACTTCACTAAACCTAACATTTAGTGGGCTTTGGTGCAATCTGCAGATGTACATTTCTCTGAGAGAACCACCCAAGCTGCCTACTAATACTCAATAGGACAATAAAGATAAGAGAGGATGAACAGTCTGCATTGTGGCTGAGAAGAATCTATCTTTCTGTGTGATGCATGGTGGAGGTTTGGGGTGAAAGTCTTTGATGTCAATGAAACATATGATTCTGTGACAAATTATAAAAAGCTTCGCTGATACATAAGCTTTTATGGATTTTATTTTTGTTTTAGTCAAATGAGACCAAAATAGTAAAGTCATGAATTAATTTTATATTTATTTTTACATTTAGTCAGTTAGCAGTTACTGCAACTTACAAGTGAGGAGCAGAGGAGCCTGGGATCATTGCACTAGCTTCTGAACCACAGGCTGCCAAAGTGAATACCCACTGAGCGTTAAAAAATATTATATAGGACAACATAACAGAGGATTTGTTTAATCTACAGGTGCCATTGTAATCAGTAGTTTACTCTAGCACGTGATTTCTAACAAATACAGTTTTGCTCTGCTACTCCAGATGGTCAGCCCACTCCTGCCTGCACATGTAGTGTGGCACCTTCAAACGCTGTCATCAGCATAGGTCTCATGCCGCAGGTCGCCTGCATTAGTTGCTATCTGTGTGCGACTGTGACCTGCTTACACGGAGTTTGGAGCAGAGTTGCTTTGTGCTTGCATCACTCAGACCTGCAACTGTGTTTGCACGGCTACCTAACTCTGAGCTAATGCAGCTATCAAACACACACTCGCTCTGCAGCTCAGCTCGTGAGCCTGCGTGTGAATTCAATCAGATAATCAAGCCCGCCTTCAATCTTATCTGTCTCCCGGTGTACACACACCGACACATGATGGGGGTTTTGACAAGAAAATCTATTCTTTTTCATCCTTACTTCCTCCTCTCCACTCTGCCTCAAGGAAGCTTTGGCAGGCATAAATGCCAGTATCACTGCAATATAAAAGAGTCATTGTTTTTTTTCTATTCTTTGAAAGCTTTGTGTCCTGCAGTGATAGTGTGCTAGGTGTGTTCTCAGAGAAAGTTGTGTGAGCATGTGTGTGTGTGTGTGTTTTCTTAGCAATGCTTTTGTTAACTGTGTGAAACAGATACTTTTTAAAGTTACCTTTTGAAGTTGCAGATCTTCAGAGAGAGAAAATCTGTGAGAGAGAGAGAGGACTTGTAGATTGTCACAAAGCAAAAGGTATGAGGTGTGTAACAGGACAGGACAGACAAATACACACACGGACATGTGATCACCAATACACACACACACACACACACACACACACAGTTTCTCAGCAGGCTGCCAGATTCCCTGCTGAACAAGCCAAGGATGAAACCCAAAGCTAACGTGTGTGTTCTCTCTCTGACCACAGCTGCTCTGCTCTCACGCTCCCTGAGGTGTGTCCCTCACACACACACTCACACACACACACACACACACACACACGCACACACACACAGAAACACACACACTACAGGGACAAGATAGTGACTGAAGATCTAGAAACACACAGAATTTCATAAATAGAGGGAGAGTGTTTTTTTTTTCCACTGCCAGTCTTGTCACCACTCTCTTCGTCATATCTTTTGGAGCCAGGTCACGACCAAAGAGGCATCAGAGATGAACTCCCAGTGAAGCCACGGAGGAAGAGAGCAGAAAAGAGAGGAAGAGGTCATGACCACAGTGGCACAAAAATGAACTCTTCACTGCCATCAGGAGACTGAGCAAAAGAGGGAAGAGAGACAGAGAGGTGTGGGATGGTATATTACTAACAAATTAGTTTTGGTTCGTCTTTGGAGATTGGCCATTTTGATTGGTTCTCTAGGTCTCTTTGGCACACAGCAATTAGGAACCATACAACCCCTGCTCTCCACAGAGACAAACGTTGGAGATGCTTTGCCGTACAGCCTGAGCCCTGGCTGGATTTTGGTGAGGGGAAATGCAGAGGAATAAAGGAAGATGGGGTGAAAGACTGAATAAATTCACTTTTTTGTTTTCAGATCTAGAAGCAAAGGGGAAGAATGCAAAGAGACTGAATGTGAAGGAATGCTTTTTATTACTTTGGGTCTGTGTAACTGATGATAAATGGTGGCAACAACAAAATCATCAACACTTCATCTTCACATTATAGTTTCCAGGTCATGATGTTCATTATGTTGTACATTACATATAACATCTCTATCTCAACTCAAATATCAAGTGTCAACAACTGGACAATTTCTGTTCGTCTTCCTTCTCTTCAAGACAACAACAATATCTACTAGTGCATCACATTCATCACAAATAGCAATCTGATTTCAGTTTGTTAATGTGACCTGTTCACAAGGCCTATCCTCCAATGACAAATGAATAAAATCACTATAATGTATGTGTGTGTGTGTGTGTGTCTTTGTGTGTGTCTTTGTGTGTGTGTGTTGTGTGTTGCTCATTTCCAGTCAGAGCACCCGTAGGGCATCACTGTGTGGTCACTGTAGGGTGTCCTCCTGTCCTCCCCTCTCTTCAGCCACACCACCCTAACCAAAGCTGACACATTCACGGTCCTGCTCTCATGGATATACACTGTGTGTGTGTGTGTGTGTGTGTGTGTGTGTACTGTATGCATGTGTCCGGCTATTATTTTATTTATAAAAAAAATAAAGAGAGTAGATAGCAGAAACTTGTAGTTTATCAACAGAAAATTATTCAGTGACTTTTCTGTCTAATCAGAATTTTTCAGAAGACAAGGTCAAATAAAATTAACAAACACTTTCATTTTAAAATACACTTTAATACAAAATTCAAATTAGTTGAATTTCATGTAGTTTTGAAACTGTGACCTGGGATCAAGTTTAAAAATGAGAGGAAAAGGCCAACACAACAAAATCATCTTGAAGTAGCAGCAGCATAAAGGATACAGTATGTGGAGAGATACAATATATATGGTCTATCAAAAGTAAAGTTAGCAGGTGCGCTTTAATCCACTTCTTGTAACATTACAAACTAGATGAACCACTCATTTCCATCCTGAATGTAACTTTACTTGTATGCTAATTTTAAACTTTTGCCTAAGTTTTGTTTTTAGATACAGAAAGAAGCCTCCTCTGTTAACGTTGCTGATAAAAGGCCATCTTCTATGTGCAGCCATCCTGAACATGTAGCTGAAGAGCTGGTTTCCTGGCACGTAAAATAAGATGAGAAATATGAATTCATAAAAAAGTCTTAATTAACTTCACAGTCTACCTAAAATAATCATATTTTTCCATTATGACATTATTTCAGTCTCTTATTTCTCCCCTCTACTTTTTTCTCCACACACAAGGAAAGTTACAGAGGAAGTTCGCACAACTCCTGTGGCTTGGGTGGCTTTTTAAGTGTTCTTTATTCATGTGTTATTTGTTTATGCAGATTAATTATTAAAAATTTGGTGCATTTTACAAAGGTTTGAGTCTGCAGATAATGATTCCTCTCCATTCTCTCCCAATGGGTTGTGTTTGTAATTTTCTTGAATATAAAAGTTGCATAATTCATGTGTATCGGCGGGCCACATCTATTAATTATGTCAGTCTTTTAGGTGCTCGCGTCTTTACCATGTCTTCTTTTCCTTTTATTCTTTCTATTTCTTCCTCTCTCTACATCTTCTTTTCTGAATCGCATCAGCAATAAAGACTCTGCAGTGTTTTCCCCTCTGTTCCTCTCTCTTATTACTCAGTTCATTGGGGTCAAATGGACTGTGTCCAAGTTTCAACTAGAAAAAGATGAAAGGAAACAGTGGAGAAAAAGAAAAAGTTTGCAATGGTGCTGTGATGTAAATGCCCTTATTTAGTAATTTATAGAAGAGGGAATTGAGCGCAACTCTGTGGAGATTCATAAACTATTGATGTGTCTAATCTTTCAGATCCTGCCAACATGATGATCATGATCTGTGTTAGCGTGAGACGCTTCTGTCCCCCCTCCCTCCTTCTCCTTCCTCTCCTCTCTCTTTCCTCCACAACTCTCGTTTCTGTCACTTTTCCCTCTGTTCACTCTTCACCTCCATTTTCACTCAAAATACACAGCATTTTGTCGCTCATCATAAAATGTCTTGATGAGGTCTGTAATGTCTTAATGCAGTACATCACTTTTGCCAAAGTTGATAACACTGTTGGAGTCAATGGAAAAGGTCTTGTGGTTGTATTTGTCAAAGTCACTGATATAAACATAATTTTAAAAAAATAAACACACACGATGACGCTAATTTGTAGTTTCCCATTAAAATCTCTGTAGTCATGTCCCTGTCCTCACTTAGCCACCCCTCTAACACATTTGCCTGGAAAATATGACAGCTGAACACTTTCTTTTTTTCTTTTTCTTTCTTTCTCTTTGAACAAAATATAGAAATTAAAATGGAGAAGAAAGCGATAGTGTACGTCAGTTTTCTCTTTGAAAGAGCTCCCTGACCTCTGACATTCAATTTACCACCTGTGGCCTTATCTCACGCTATGCATACAGCTTACACCAATTCCACTAATTTATACAAGCACAATGATTGTTGTAAGACAGATGAATACTTTTAAACACGTGACCCTGATACTCACCATGCTATCGTGTATGCAGCATTCCGTGTCTGCCACTTTCTGTGGAAGAACAAAAGACTATGCTTTCCTTGTGTAGGCATCTCAATAAGCGTCGCTCCTCACATGATAAACTCCATCTGTGAATCCATCAGTGAAATAATATGTGGTATAATCAGACACAGTTAACAAAAGCAATAGCAGGAATGGAGATAGAAATATATGCACATCTAAATAATACAACCATAAGTATACGCCAAATCTCCCAGGCTACAATCTCCCCCCTAAGGGTGCATGCCTGGCACTGATTTGTATACAAAACAAATCTAATGTATGCTTTCAACACATATTTAACATATGCCACTCACTGATAAATTATTCAAAAAAAAAGGAGTTTAAATTTTTAATCATCGATGTTTCATCTTCCCAATAAGAAATGAGGAAATGGGAGGACAATGGGTCCGAAGAGAGAAGTGAAAAGATTTTGTTAACGTTAATTGAATGTAATAGTGTTGTTAATGTGATGTACACAGAGCAGTGTGTAGATAAAGATTCACTGTTTACCCTCTGTCTCTATATCCGTTGACTCTCAACAGCTTCCCATTTATTTCTCCACATTTCTTTCTATTTCTTCACGTTTCTCTCACTCTCTAAAGCTCTTTCCAGCGTTGCACACAATCGACGCAGTACGGGACACATGCAGATACAATCGAGCAAGCACAAAAAAGATCTCTCTGCACAAAAACACATGTCCGAGTCTGTTCAAGTCAGTAACCTAGTGACTAACACATGAACTCACCCAGACGTTGATCCATGAAGGTTAAATGTGTTCAGGAGCTGATTTGCAACAAACAAATGATTCATAATACAGTTATGCAAAATGTTGTTCAACATAATAAACACCCAGATCCATGGCAAAATAGAAAAAAATGCAATAGGACACATAGACGTAAACACATATGTACATTCCTATGTACATCTACATGCACAAAGATAAAGACGTACAGAAATACACCTGCCCCCATGTAGAGAGTCACTGTGAATAATGTTAATCATGTGTTTTTTATGCCTTTGTCTTTCCCACAGGCGTGTTTACTCACACGTACACACACAATGACAGAAATGTGTGCAGAAACGTTGCATGCACGCTCCCGTGCAGTAAACACACAAGTACTGTAGTACCCAAGTGTCTTTGCCCTCAGCATGTTTGCCATGTTTCAGGCTATAGACAAGATTGAGGACAAACACACCTGACATGCTGACACCTGACAAACCATCAGATTATCTTGAATAATGAGTCAAATAATAGGGAAAATAGTTACAAATAAAAAAGGAACAATGCCTGGGACTTTTGTAACGTCATAATATTAACAAGAACGCTATGATTTAATTGAATTTCATCAGGCAAATCACTATATGTGTTGCTGTAAACAAGCAATATCAATAAACACTGTTTTCTAGTTGCTGCATTCTTAAAATTATCTATATCTCTGTCTGCAATCTGAAAACACTGATTTCATATATCAGACACACTAATTTAACAGATTACTTTGATTCTTCTTTTATATCTTTCACAAATTGCTTTTTCTAAATACTAGAGAGACACATTGTGTATCATGAAGCGATTAACTGATCTGCAACAACTCACTGAATTGTGTTAAAATCAACTATAGCACTTTAACAAAATTAGGTTTTGCTTTATCTGTAACAGTATCTGCGTTAAGCCACGACTGATTTGCAATATTCTGGTGAAGGTGATGTTTGTCATTTTGACTGGGAAAAGTATGATTAGTGCATATAATATATTAATCATTAACTGATTTACATCAATCCTGCTACATATTTTGCTAAATGGATCTAAATGGTATCTATTGGAACCCAACACTATTCACATCTGATTTGAATTGCTGAAGTTTATGGTTTATTTTAACTATGAGTACAATCATCGCCTATCCTTAACCAAGAAGACTGTGGAAAGTTATTTCTGACCTTGGCAATGGGTGGTGAATTATGGAAGATCAGAGAAGGCTGAGGCGGAGAAACCCTGACTTGAACAACTTTTATTTAAATAAACTTTCATGACGATGGGCTTAAACAAACTTCAAACACAGAGATGGACAATTTATAAAATATAGGGTTTTATTGGAAAACTATGATCAACAACCTGTGCAGGAAGGAGGACACAGTGGGTCAGGAGCAGCTCATTGGCCTAGTGCCCCAGAACCAACAAGGTCAGAAAAGTCAGAAAAGAGAGATTAGCTGCACACGGTGCAACAGCACATCAACATTGTGGACAGTGAGATGGCAAAAAACTGATAATGACTCCTCTCCTCTACAACCTTTCCTCCTCCCTTTGTTCTTATTGTCCTCAACCCATGTATCCCTTCATAATTTTCCTCTTTCACTAAATGCTTGCCAGGTCTCTCAATCCCTCCCTTGCTTTTCTGTCCCTCTCTGTCACTCTGCCTGTCTCTCTCCATCCTCTTTCTGGTTAAGAATAAGGAGCAGCAGTGCTATTCAGACCGGTAATTACATTTCTGTCCTTTGTTGGAGCTGAGTGTTATTTTCCATTAATGGTTGGACATATTATATAAGAGACTCTTTATGGGAGTTATAATGGTTGGGGACAGAAGAGATAGAGAGCTAGCGAGTGTATCAGTGTTGCTCTTTTTCACGAAGGGGCACAGTGGGGCTTTCATTAATCCTTAAAGAGTATACACCTAACCCTGCTCACACCAAACACACATGCACGCAGGTAAGAGAAAAAGTGACAAACACACACACACACACACACACACACTACACTACCACAGACACAATCACACACACACCCCTGGTTCACAAACACATGGACAAGCCCTGCTCACCATTCAGAAAAGCACAGAAATAGGCCATGGTGATATGCTGATGCAGAGGTTATGCCCACTTTCTAGGTATAATTTATTCATCTGTTGTTTGCAAAATGCTGTATGAAATATAAATGGTCTGAGTTTGGCTTTAATGTTTCATATGATCACAACTGTGGGAGCAAGAAGTCCGTGAGACATGGCCTCTGTCCCACACTAAGTCAAATCACACTAGATGAATGAATGCAAACAGTGAGACAAGGATATTAGTCACATGTTTATTTAGTATATTTACTATATGTGAACCTAGATGATTATATACATATGATTACATACAGTGTTGGTATGGGGATGGACAGATCGTTAGCAATGGTGATTGTTTTACCGTTTTGGATAACATACTCAACCATAGCGACTGAAAACATAACAGAAAAACAATGATTTCAACAATTATAATCTGTCCTTTAACTTAAAGATTTCAAGTCAATTTATGGCTGAAGCCTCATAGCAGTTTTAAAGCATGAACTATGTACTGCAGAGAGGTATCTCTACAAAGGATTAATACTGTATGTATAAAAAAAGAAGAATTGTTCTAGTGTTCTAGATATAATATAGTAATAGAGTATGTGATGCAGGAACAAGTGTTGGGAGATAATGTATGATAAAATGGTGCTTTCACTTCACAATCAAATTATTAAATAAATAAAGTAAGTAGTAGTCTTTTGGAAAACTTTTAATGGTGACACACCAGACAGTCATGTAGCATCACTTTCACTATGAAAGCAAAGCATTATGGGAAGTGATAATGCTGTCTGCAGCAACATGGAATTGATTACCAATTTCCGTTTTCTGCAGGAAACAGGATAAGGTGTTTTTTAATTTTTCATAGACAAAATCACAAATTCATGTACTTGAGAGAATAAACATCATAAGTCAGCAATTGGTGACCTTTCAACCTTGTCTCTAATCACACATTCATACACATAAACACTCCAATACAGACAAACAAAAAACATCCCATATTGTACTCTGAAAGTCAAGTTGTTTGTTCGTGTATCAAGTGGATGCGTGTGATTGATTACATGCTGCTGAGAAGGATTTAACATTGTGTCCTTCAGCTCAACTATTATTACATGTGCCTCCAAAGCTATAGTATCATTGCAGCATAATCATAACATCTCTGCCTCATAATTCCCTGTAATGAGATTTTCAGTGTCACGTCCATTGATTTCAGCCAGTCTGAACCATCTCAAACAGAAAGAGGCTGAAATTGGTTCTGGCACCAAGAGGTAGTGAAAAAAAAGAGCGAGAGAAACAGAGAGATGATGCTCGACTGTTGTTCTAAAAGCACTTTCTGTGATGTTTTTTAGTATTAAGACAATGACGGACTATTGTAGGGTGATATAGCAAATTCTGTGCGAGGTGTGCAGAGAAAATGTTTGTGTTCGCAAAGCCATGTTTAACATTTGCATATGCATGGAGGGTAAATGTGCAGTCAGCCATGCATGCGTTTGTGCCTGTGCACGCATGCATGCACACATGTGTTGAAATTATGTTACAAAATGTGTGTAATAGCATAATGATATCAGAGAAATACTGTCTACATGACCAATAAATAGATTTTCAAGACTATGTACATGAGAAAAAAAACATTTGACAGTATGGGATTTTGTAATGCATGAACCTCTGTGTGTTTGTGTGTGTTTGTGTGTACCTGTATATACATGTGTCTCCCTGTCCTTATCATGTTAGACGAGAGTTGCCAGCAGGTTGTTTCATTAGTGAAAAAGAGAGCTCCTTTTGCTTTTAACCCAAAAGACTCTAAAGATAAAGGTAGAAAGACAGGATGACAGACATGGATTGGAAAGAGGATTATGGAGAAAGAGACTATGATTGACTCACAGAGTGACTTAATACATGTTTAAATGAGAGCAAAAAGAAAACTGAGGTCGAGGCAGAAGGCAGTAGACAGGGCAGACAGACATAACATTATTTATGGGCTGGGAGTAAAGTAACATGAAGCTACAGCACAGCTTGGATTTGTCTCCTAAAAAGCCATGTGAAGACTTACTTTTCTCCCACTCAATGTCTCACACACACTCTGAAGTACACACATACACACCCAATCCCATTCATCAGAATTTCAGGGTGGTAGAGTGGGGCCTAAACTTAAAAGCCCTTCTAAAAGATAACTAGCCTAGCTATGAAATTCATGTGTTTTCATTTGTGAAGCTATTATTTTAATGTATTTAATTCACATTTTAACACAATAAACTTGATCCTTAGTACTAATTTGGCTACATGAAAACTAAACAAGAGAAAGAAACAAGAACACATTGCAGCTACCTTGCTAGCTGATAGATGCACACATCACATCGTCATTGACTTGACTGTGGAGGCAGAGGGCTGGCAGGGCTGGGTGGGGGGACTGAATCAGTATCTAGGGAGAAACAAGGGGAATCACATCTGGACCTCAGAGTGAGGAATAGCAGGAGGAGGGGTGAAACATAGATTCAGCTGAATGACTCATTGCCCTAACATAGACACACATATACATACACACACCGTCACATCAAACCTTCCTCACAGCATGTTGCACCCTGCAGCGCCCACTGCCATACAGCTGCTGACCCTGTATTAAATCATTGTAACACAGATGTAGTTACAGTGCAGTCAATTCACACAGAAGCTCACACAACAACGTGCACACTGTATCCAATTTAATTTCTTTTTCATATTTATCAGTTATAACATCCACCCAACTCAACAGAGTTACAAAATGCCACATTAACACTCCTTTCACCAGAATTCAATTTCCTTTTATGCACACTATGCACACTTTTATGCATCCTTTGAATTTCAGATCAATTCAAAGGAGTGCCTTGTGGTCATACTATAAATATCAACTCCCAACTAATGGCATTTACACTGACATTTCTACCACTCTGTTTCCCTTTGCAAACAGCGTTAATTTTTGTTTTTGGTAATGCCCAGTGTGCGGCGAAGCCTCCTTATAAGAACTTTGCCCCTCAGCTTTTTTTCTTCCGTGACTGCGTTTTCCACATACCCAGACACAGCCAGCTAGTCAATGGAGCTCCAGTGTGGTGTGGTGATTGTGCTGGTCAATGTGCTCCGCTGTGTGACTGCATGCCCCCAAGACTGAGGCTGAGTCTAGACACGAGTCAGCCAAGCCGCCCTGCTGACCTATATCCTACAGTTACACTAAGTGAGAGACAGAGAGAAACAGAGAGAGAGAGAGGGAAAGGGGAGAGAGGGGAAGAGCAAGGGAATAGAGAGAAAGAGGGATCAGGGGAGACATGAAGAGAGGATGCAGAAAGCGAAATGCTGCCATAAAACAAGAGACCAAATTGAGAGAAGGGGGAAGCGGCGGGAACGAGTATGAGCGAACAGGCAGACAGAAAGAGGGGGATGGAGAAGGGAAAAGAGCGAAAGCGAGGGAGCGATGAGGCTATGGATAATTCAAAATGAGTTAAAAGGGGGAAGGGATATGAGGAGAGGAGAGACTGGAAGTGGCAGCCACTAAAGCAAAGACAGAGTGATGGCTAAGTACAGTGTGTAAAGTGAAAAGAAACAGAGTGAGCACTGAAAAAAATCCCAGGAGGAGTACAGCAGACACAGTAAAATATCACCATAATATCCCAGAAAAACACTGAGAGGATGCATCCAAACTTGCAATAGGATCATCATCAAACCCTTCTCAGTGTGATTATTTTTGTGGGCAACAATTTGTTTAGAATTTGTGATAACATTTTCTGTTGAATTCAATGGAAACATCTGCGGGTCGATAAATCAATTGGCCATTCACAAACTTTTAAACTCAGCAGCAGTAAACAACGTACTACTCTACTGTTCAGTCATAAAATTGTGCAAAAAAACACCTTAGTTATAAGCTGCAGAACCAAACGTGACCATTAAAAGGTTAATTCTTAATATTTTATACTGTATGTCACTAAAATTTTGCTCAGGTGTTAGTATTTGATGCATTTATAGTGATTTTCTTGTGTTGAATAAGTAATATAAAAGTTAACACAATAATACCATAAAAATAAAAATAAGAAATAACAAGTACCAGTATCATAATATCATGTAATGTTACTGTACATTGTCTGCTGACATTTAACACTCACTGTCATTCTTTTCTGTAAAGCTGCTCTAAAGTAACTTCATGTTTACCACCTCAACCATAAAGCTCAATGGACAAATCATCATCTATGTCTTTCCTATTTTTTCCTTTCTCTTTTCCCCATTACTCTTCCTCCCATGTATGGGAGAATGAATAGGCCCAGACAGAGGAGGACAAAGACTTAACATGTTTTTCTCTCTTTTCTTCTATGCATTGAGAGGATGAGCTGGACTGCACTAATAGTCTTTGTGTGTGTGAATGGGACAGAGGGCTTTTTGTGTGTGTGTTCCAGACAGCAGCGCATAAGGCAGGACTTAAGTAGATGTTCGCCAAAGCGTACGTAATGCCAGGGAAATATCAACTAATCCCTACACTCTTCTACCCTATACCCCTCCCTCATCATCAATTTTTCTCCTCCTCCTACTCATCGTCAGAATCATCATTTCCACCATGTTGCCAGATTACACCCCCAAAGTCATATTTCTCGCTAAATTTCAAAATCTGACTAAGTTTAACGAAAGGGAGTGTCTGACTCAAAATTCAGAAATGCACTTGCAAGAACGCATATACTGTAACACACTCTCTCTCTCTCTCTTACACACACACACACTCCATGGGGGATTGTTGTTGTTTCTTAATCCTGGTGGATTAACAGACTAACAGACTCATTTTACCTCAGCTTCAACAAAGAGAGATGTCAAATCAGCCATCCAACGCTAAAGGTGATGATCGTATTAACTTGATGAAGCTGTATTTGTTCCTGTACAAATGTGTGTGTGTGTATATTTGTGGGGGTGGTGGGGGGTGTGATGTGGTGGTGGTGAATTAATCTGGCATCAACTCAATAAAGAAAAGGAGGAAAAAAGGCTAAAATTAATAACACCTGTTGTGAAAGACATTAGAGAAAATGTATCTACAGCCATATATATGATTCAAATATATACCTTATGCTACAGTGTTAAGTAGGAGGTAGCGCTCTTATTGCATTGAATGTCATTAGCTAATGTGCTAACTCCAATATTCTTACAGGGCTGTGAGTGTAAACTGCTTAAAGATGCTCTGTAGGAAGCACAGCGTTCTGTCAAACAGTAGTGCTGCAGTGTCCACTAATCCACATGCTAGACTCCAGATTAACGAGAGGGGATGGGGATGTGGGCAAGGGATGGGTTAAAAACACGCTGCCCAGACCTTCCCCCACTCCCACACCATCATCACACACACACACACACACACAAACAATCACTCCCCCTCCCTTCAGATTATAGTGCTTAGTGCCGCCCCTGTGCGACAGACAGTAAGAGGATCTCTGGGTGGCGTCCCCCAGGGCTCCATTATTGGTCTTCTACAAAAGCCCCCCCGCACACTAAACACCTACAGACAGAGTGCATGACAGAGGTCAAGAGTAAGGGGTTGGAAGAGTATGAGATGAGGAGGTTATAAAATATACATCTGGTTGTTTTGATGAGAGGGATTATTGTACATCTTCCCAATGATGTCTCAAGAGAATAAGGTAAAGGAAAATGGCTTAAAATTCACTAATACATTAAGAGAATAGAGATTCAAATATGATTGTGATTTGACATTATACAAAACAACAGTCCAGGATGTGACATGAAATTATTTGTAATGATTCTGGAAAGGCAAAATTTGCACACACACACACACACACACACACACACACACACACAAATCAGACACAGTGTGTTAGTGGTCATCCTCAGTAAAGACTAACGTCAGGAAGTGATTCTCTTCCCATCTTTCACAAACGATCAGCAAATATTAAATGAAGATACTGATTTTCAAAGCTGTTGATGTATCCTCCATTGGTTTCTATTATTACAAACCACTTCAGAAAATCAGTAAACCTATCAAGTAGCTCGAACATGAAAGCCTTGCACAGTCCCAGTTGGCAATTTCCTCCCCATTTCAAGATCAACTCTCCCAGAGACCACAAAAGAGAGCCTCAGGCAACTGAGGCATATTCAATATTCCTAAATATATATATATAGAGAGATAGATATATCTCTATATATCTCTATATATCTCTATATATAGAGATAGATATATATATATATAAACATATATATACACAGTACACAGGCTTAGGCCACTATTGGATTAGTTTTCAAGCAATGCTATGATGTGTATATATTGTTCTCTGTTTTTAGATTAGTACAACTAGAAACAGAAAAAGTGGTTCCTTGGCTGGTATCCCTTCACAAAGACCATTCCTGATCAGGTTTTTTTCATGCTATTTCTTTTTAGCATTCAGATGAAGCGGCAAGATGCTGAGTCAGGTTCTTGTTGGACTTCTTCCAGTGTCTGAAAGAAGAAACTCAGAGAAATTTCCTCCACTCCTATTTTTGTCCTTGACCTCTTCAGATACCTCTACAGAGATCACACTCAATATTTGTCACTTTAGCCTAAAGAAGCTGTTATTTTCTTTACTTTCTAGTTGTATTCTAATAAAGAGACAAATAAATAAACACACACATATGGTCATTATAACACTGCCCATTATAGCACTGCCAAAACAACAAATCTAATGGTGGTAACTTTTGACCAGTACTAAATATATGTTTATATATATATATATATATAAACACACACATACACCTACATACATATTAAAAGGAATGAGGAGAGAAGGAAGAAGAAATGTCTGACTCAAAGTAAAACTAAATTTAATATCTTAATGGCTTTGTGTGAAAAAAGAGGATAGTAGATAATAGAGAAATCCAATTAAAATCTAATGATTGGCGCTGTGAGGTTGACACATGAAACTGTTTGTCTGAACCACTGATTATATTAAGCTTTGATTAGATGATGCTAGTAATAGTAGCAACTACACTAATAGGTTGTGTATTTTTAACTCTGATATGCCGCAGGCTCTAAGCACTTGTACCGTCACAAAGCAACAAAAAATGGTGCTGACAAAGTCTAAACGTAAATACTGAAGCAACTCATTACAGGAAGATATGAGTTTAAAATTCAGATTTGCATGAAGACTTAAAATTGACCTGTGTGTGTGTGTGTGTCTGTGTGTGTGTGGTGGGTAAGCATTTCCCCAAATGCCTCTCAAGGTGACTTGGCCTTCCTCCTTCAGGGCTTTCCTTTCAATTCTTTTTGGGATTGAAATTATGATGAAGTAATTTTTCTACAGAAATTGTCTATGTCACTTGTGGTATCACTCAATGAATTTCTCAAGTGTATTTTCAATCTCTCCTTCTCTCTCTTTCTCTCTCAGTCTCTGTCCTCTGCACCTCTCATCGCTCCCTTTTTGTCTTTCTTTCTCTTTCTCTGAGCTCTCACTTGACATGTCAATGTGTCAATGTCACATTACACGGAGACAATATATGAAGCGGTTTTGCACATAATAGGAAAAATCAGCAACCTTTATATTGCACCAGAAAAACAGAACAGTCAATGTATATATATATATATATATATATATATATATATATACAGTATACGTATATGTATACAGTACATATGCACACACACACACACATATATACATATATATATATATATATGTATATATGCACAAAGAGACATACATATAAACACACTCACAGACAGATGTGCTCATACCACACACACACACACACAGTTTCACAGTTAAAAATCACCTGCTTGTTTGAGGGGAAAATAAGAGGCAGTGTGGAACATGTCGTCAGATTGGTGAGGGAGATTCCTCAGAGACCTGTGGCCTAATTTCTTATTTTCAAGAGGAAACTTATCTAATTATATATAAGTTAACTTCCTAGTGGTCGATTCAAGGGCAACACTGACTGGTATGAATGAACAGCTTTAAAAGAAATAAGGTTATCACATCCTGTTCTCTTCAGACGTGTTTTCTCTCTTGTTTCTCAACAGTCATATCTCTTCACTGGTGTCGTGTTCACACGTAAGAGTAGCTTGGCCATGACTTGGCTGAGTACTGTAAATATGTTAAGTATGTGTGTGAGTATATGATCAAATTATCTGATGTGCATCAATTCAAACTTAAAAAAAAAACACTTTTAATTAAATTACAAAAGTACTACAAGATTTAACTGTGTCCTCACAATTTCCTTGTAGCTTTAGCATCAGCAAGGTGCTTTAAACTCATCAGATATTCACTCTATAGGGGGTAACTTTAGTGGTAGTGTGGTGTGTCTATCAGTTGAATATCATTTGGCAGCAGGTGGTAAGATTTTAAAAAAACACACATTTGGAACACACTGTGTGGCAACACTACACTTACACACGTAGATGGATTCAGCAGAAACACATTTACTGTCAGCTCCGACACAAAAACAAAATTTTTGTGTAGAAAAACACAGTTTTTGTGTAGAAGTTAAAAATGGGGCACTAAAGATGTTGAATCAATGTGATGCATTAGTGTTACATGAAATTGTGAATAGTGTAATATGCTCACAATGCTAACAGGCTGTTAGCAGGTGTAGTATTTACCACGGTCATGCATTAAAACTGTAAGGCATTACAAAAAGTGAATGCACACTGGGCTGATTTGGACATGTTTTCATACATTTCTTTTAAACTTGTACTGACTGGGGGTGTAACAAATGTCTAATGGAAAGCAGTTCCATGTTCGGCAATTCACAATGTATAAAAACCTAGAAAAAAATCAGGAAGCAGAAATCAGTTTCACCCCAGTGATTGTGTACTACATTCATCTTACAAACATGTGGAATAATTAGTATTTATCAATGTAAAAAAAGGGGAGAATTAAAAGGTAGGCAACTATTCAACTATTAAAGTTTTCTACAGTATGTTATACTTGAAGATCACAGGACCACAGGTCCCAGAAGATGTATTTTTTGGAGGTACATCATTTTTTTTATTCTCAGCAAGACTTAAATGTCTGTAATTTCATGGCAATCCATCCAAGCTGTTGAAATATATCACTAACAAACCAGGAAAAGTCGGAGGATCAACAAAGTCATTAGGATACGCTTGTCTCGATATTTATGTCCAAATTTTCGTGTTGGTCCATCCAGCATTTTCTACTTCAGTTGGGACCAAAGTGGTGACAGACTGACATTGTCATCCCTAGAGCTATGCCGCTAGCTTGGCTCAAAGATGAGACAAACTGAAATATAGAAATGCATTAAAAGCAGAAAAAAATGGATGCACAAATGAAAGAATAATAACAAATGCGAAACAATGTCACAGACAATCATCCTACCAGTTAACAGTCTTCAGTGCAGGAGGACTGACAGCCAGACAGGTAGACAGACAGACAGACAGACAGAGATGGAGCAGGCAATGAGGCAGCCATTACAAACAGACAAGGAAACATAAAGGCAGAAGGACCTGAGATCCCATCTCGGCATAGTGCTGCTTTCTCCTTCTCCAAGTTCAGCCCTTAGGCATGGCCCGGTCTGCTTCTCCTGCTCACTCCCATCCTCCCTTTTACCACCATATGGACAGAGCAGCCTACACTCCAGTATATCTCATCAAACACACCCTATAATTTCTTCTTAGCCATCCTGGTTCAACAGACGTTGTGCGTATCTGGTCATGTTTAAAGAAATTTCTTTGCTGTCTCTGTGGCTTTTGGAGAACAGTGAATAGTTGGCAGTGAGGGGTAATCCTTCTTAATGGAGTCCCCAGCCCTCAGAAGGATTGAAGACCACACAATACACAGATCGCATAAGGACATAGTTTATTGCTCTGACAAAAAAGGATGAAACCTTTATTGTATTTTGAAAAGCTACAGTAACTGTCCCCCTCTTACATTTCAACCCCCTCCCTATCTGTCTTTCACTGTCTCTTCTTTTCTTTATCTCTTTCTTCTGTCTGCCTGTCTTTAACAGTGTTTCATCCTGACCAGTCTGGGATTTTATCACGCTTGCTTTGGTCATTACATCACAATTATGGAGATGTTGGTACAGGAGAAATAAGAGACGAAAAAAAAAGGAAGAGTGCAAAAAAGCGACAGTTGAAATGTAGGTCAGTGGAGATGTGCTTGGGGCAGTTTCTCTCTCTGTTGCTCTCTCTCTCTCTCTGTGTGTCTCTCTCCCTGGGCCACAGCTAAAAGAGGCTAAAAGAGACTGGGGGTGAAAGTGCCTCTGACCCACACCTGCCTCTCTCCTACCTCACACAGACCGACAGAAGCTCCCACAGTGCTATCTATTAGAAAACTGCTCTAATGACAGACGCTGAACACTGGGTGTGACGCTAACAGTCTGTGACAGGAATGGCTCTTTTCAGCACTAAGAGGACCTAAACATACTTCTGCACATTCATGATCCAAATTTTAAAATTTTGTTAATATTTCACTCATGTCATAGCATCACGGGTCACCTGGAAGACGACCTGACGTGGTTTCCTTTTTGCTCAGTCAGGATTTCCCCTGTGATCACTACAGTGTGTGGTTATAAAGCTGCTATAATAATACAAAACCATTACAGTGCTGTGAAAAAGGATTTACCCTTTTCCTGATATTGATTTTTTTTTGCATATATGTCACATTTAAATGATTTAGATCATAAAACAAAGTTTAACGTCACACAAAGATAACCAATGTAAATGCAAAAGACAGTTTGTAAATGATGATTTTTTTTATTATGGGAAAAAATATGTCCAAACCTGCCTGGTCCTCTGTGAAAAAGTAATTGCCCCTATGGTTGTGCCACTAGTTGTGACAACAACTGCAATCAAGCATCAAGCATTTCACATCGCTGTGGAGGAATTTTCGTCAGCAGTGACTTTCACCTTGGAACTCCCCATGAATGTCATCTTCAGCCAGCCTCTTTCTCACTGATGAATCATGAACACTGATCTTAACTGAGGTAAGTGAGGCCCGCAGCTTGTCATTGTGGACTTAAAGTAACTCCTCCGATGTTCCAAGTTTCCTCCATTTGTGGATAATGATTCTCACCGTGGTTCGCAGGAGCTCTAACGCTTTAGAAACGGCTTGACTAGACTGACACATGTCAATTATTTTGTTTTTCATTTCATTAATTCTTGAATTTCTTTAGATCGTGTCATGATGTGTTGCTTTTTAAGATCTTTTAGCCGCTTCACTTTGTCAGACAGATTTCATTTAAGTGACTTATCAATTCAACAGGTCGGGCAGTAATCAGGTCTCAGTGTGGCAAGTGAAATGAAACTCAGCTTTCCATAAAAATGTGGTTAATCACTGTATATTTATAATTTAGCAAGATGGTTATTTTTTCACATAGGGCCAGGCAGGTTTGGGCAGCTTTTTCCCTTAATAAATTAACTTATCATTAAACACTGCATTTTGTATTGACTTGGGTTATCTTTCTGTAATAATAAAAGTAGTTTGACAATCTAAATAATTTAAGTGTGAGAAATATGCAAAAAAAAAAATCAGGAAGTGAGCAAATGCTTTTTCACAACATTGTAAATGTTCTGAAAGCTGATGAACTCTTTAAGGATGTTCAAACAAGTAAATAAAATATATTCTATCATCTCATATACTATTTCCTTCTACAACAGTACTAGTATTTTAGGGTTTTTCCGATGAAGAAGATAACCCACCCTAAAAGCCATCACGAGGACACCTGAGCCATTTGAACTGCTCTTCTTTCTGTGACCTAATCTATTTGTCTCAGTATGACAAATGTGAATGTTTTCATTATTCAATTCATATATATTTTATTTTAAGTTGAGTATCAGTGTGAGACAGTCAGTTATTATGGTGATAAAATATCTTCTATGCTCCAATCACTGCACATATTTACTTATAAGCAATAAACTATTAGAACGTTATCAATTTAAAAATAACTAAAAATAATACTATATTATATATAGTATAATATTAGTGTGGTTGTATTTAATGTGTTTACAGTGGACCAGATGAATTACATTTTACATTTTTTTAGCTTTACTCTCTCATAATTTTCCCAAAGTGAATCTGGTGTTCTGTAGTCATGTCACTCTTTCATAATCATGTTATCTCCAAAACTATCGAGATAGTTTTTTCTACATTTTGTCTGTTTTTGCTCGTTTTTTAAATCGTGTCTTTGCTTAGAAACTATTTGATCTCTGTTCATTGTAAATTAATGTGGTCAAGTGGTCAAACAGTTGAGTCAACTCATTAGTTTTTTGTTTTTTTTAACACACTAGAATGGGTAGAGAGGGAGAAATGACCCCTTCCCACATGACACAATATTAGGTTTCAGTAAGAGACCGGATTAAAGACTTTCTTTCTGTGTATGCATAAAACACTCTAAATTGCACAATGCTGACTAAACGTAGAAAGTGACATTAAAAACTGTGTGTAAGTGTGCGCTGTAGCGGCAGAGTGCGCTCGGGCAGTGTGTGTGCACCCAGTGTGTGTACACAGGCTCCGAGGAGAGAGTGGGAGGAGCGGAAAGTGCTCCAGTCCAATCCGGGCCGCCGGGTAAAGCCTCTCCTATACGCTCTTCCCTCCCTCAGCCCGCAGAAAAGAGTGAAACCCTCCCATAGAGGTGAGAGCGCAGATGTCATGAGAAAAGCGACCATACGACCAGAGCGCAACGACCCACGCACAGTGAAACCTCAGCCCGGCTGTCTGCGCCCCTGTCTGGGATGCTTATAGCGCAGAGACGTCTCCACTCAGGGCAGGCAGTGGACGTCGACGCAGATCAAATCCACTCTTTTCGTTGTTGTTATTTTTAACCGAGGATCTTCCCCCCACCGCAACCCCCTCCCCCTTTAAAGTGTTTATGTTTGTTTCTTCATGACTGCTGCTTTGGGAAGCGAGCCTCAGCACCAGCTCCTGCAACGCCAACACCATGCGAGGTAAGACCATCCCACTGCTCCAAACACCGCCGCACTTTCCCCAGGCTTCATGCCGATAAGCACACATGCGCGCACACACACAGCACGGCAGGCTTTAGCCCACATTTGGCCTTGAAAGTTTATTTTGGGGGTTTTTAGCTGCAAAGCTGTCTTGTTACTTGTGCATGAACATGCGCATAAAAGTTTATTTGGACATGCGTGTGCATGTTCTTGGTCTGTGTGAGTGTGTGTGTTCGTGTGTGTAACAGGCCAGCAGTTTTAGCAAATTAATGCGTAAAGTCGCTTGGAGTATATGATTAGAAATTAAAAGCATGGCAGCCTATTTCATTAACGCGTTAACCACTTGAGCAACAGCGGGAATTAAGGGCAAGCTGCCACCTGATCGGATGAGAAGCTGTGTAAAAACATGATTTATTTTCTGGTGATGAACTTCATTGAAGGTTGTAGGGATGCTACCACTAACCCATTTCCATAACGCTGTGCGTCGCGCTGAGGATGTTGAAATTCAACGTCAATGTCGTCCTGCGCGCACTCGCGCACACACACAGGTTAACGCAGCTCTTTCCACTCTCACTCAGCATTTTCTTGCATCTGTTTCTAAATCTCTTGAAACCAGAATGTGCTGTTTTTCTCCTAAATCACTATTTCAAGTTTATTATAAGACAAACACAAATGCCTTCATATTTAAACTGATTATTATCCGTTTAGTGGTTTTTGGATTTGTTTTTATTTACTCTTCTTAAAGTTGTGCAAGTGTCGCTGACTCAAAGCTGCAGCACTCGTTCGACTGGATGGTCTTGAACTCTAATTTAACAGTTTTTAACCGACTGAACCCTTCCCCTTCGCTATTTGACATGTGAAACAAACTCATTCACGAAGACGTCTGAATGCTTCCACATCAAGTTGAACAAGGAAAAGAAAAGACGAGAAATTATTAGAAAATATGAAAACCTGAACTTCACACAAAACCTAAAAAATAGGCACAGTTGTTTGGGGAAAAATAAAATGATTTCCAATTAAATTGCAGCCACAGACTTTGCCGAGTTTTACTGGGCTGTGTCCATGTTGTAACCAGATGTGTTGTTTGATCAGATTATAAATAATAGTATTATTATTTAACTAATATTAATAACGTGATTAGTAATTATAATTTCATTTTTATGATTTAATGGGTTAAAGTAACTTCATCTGAATTCAGTTTTTACTACTAACTGTACAAAAACTATAAACTCTCTCTCTCTCTCTCCATATATATATATATATATATATATATATATACATATATTTGAATGTCATATAAAGCTTTCTGCTACTTTAGCTTCAAACCATCCAACCTTGGGCAAGAAAAAACAGGAGAAGGCCAAACACCGAGTACTTCTCTTTCTCTCTCTCTGGCAAACTTCTCTGTCATGCACCTTGTATTTTATCCACATTTTAATGGGCCTCGCGACCACTCTCGTGCATGGGAAGCTTTTGGGGGGGTGTACCGAAGAGCTCCTGCTTTCACTTTATAGCCGTGGTTGGCAGAAGAGGCCCCTGAAGCATCTCTCTCACCCCTCTTTCTTCATGTTTCTCTCTCCCTCTCTCTCTCCATCTTCTTCTCTCCCTCTGCATGCCCCAAAGGGTTTTGTCAGATAGAATTAAATCAGTGTGGGCTGCACGGCCCCCACTCTCAACCTGTGTGTGTGTGCGTGTGTGTGTGTGTGCGTGCGTGCGTGCGCGTGTGTGTGTGTCTGTGGTCTCGGCTGCCCTTACACAGAAATGTGCTCACAACCACAAGGTTATAAAAAATAGAGGCCCCTCATGAGCTATGGTAATTATGATTTAACAATAGCTACAACCTCTGACGCCCTGACCGAAGATGATGTCACCCTGTTGCCTGGACAGGAAAAAACTGAAATAACAGATAGAATAATATCACCAGGGTCGTTTCTGCATCTCAGAAAATTGAGCATTATGTCTTTTTCCAGTAAGGCTGGGTGTGTAGGATGTTGTAAACAGGATAATTATTTCTCTATTTTCAACAGAAGCAAGATGAAACTGTTCTTTAAATGGTGTTCCTCTAAAACCCAACAAAGAAACTGGGTAGTAAAACATCAGCAGTAATAGTGGCATTGTATTTCTGAGTAGTACAAACTTTTTAGTGGAGTTTTCTAGAAATAACCTACTCTATAATCTACTTTAAAATAACAACCCCAAACAGACAAAAATAACAAGATAATAACACAACAACAAAATAGATTTTAATCACTGCAATGACAAGTCTTATTTTGTCATTTGGATAACCTGACAACATCAGAGCCAACATCGTCCAAATTTTTCATTTACGTTTGATCATTATGAACACAGTGGATCTACTGAGGTCTCTGCTAAAGACAACCAACTGTGTTTACAAATGCGGGTGCATATGAATATTATTATAAACAAACACAAACAAAAATTTACACTGTAGACACTATTCTGTATGTCAATAGTTTCCTATTTTCACAGTGAACCATACAGCCCCCATTAGCCCGTGCATGTGTACACTTTGTACTACTGGTGTAAGCCTGAGAGCTTTTACACCACATAGATGGGATGGCACCCGGGTCAGACAGGTCAAAGAGTTCAACGATGCAAGAAGTAACGGGGGAGGGGGTGGGGGGTGTCAGCGCATCATTTAATCTCCTCTGCTGGCGATATGTGTCAATCACAACATCCCATGCTCCTTCACCATAAGAAAAGGCAGGATGATAGAGACTGGGAGAGTGTGACAGAGCAATAAATTCGTATGGTAATGATGAGGGGTATAAAAAAGGGGAAGACAGCCACCACTGAAAATCTACACTGGTTATTCCAATTTCAACATTTTTTATACCGGTATCACCTTGCAAAACAGCATGTCGCTCACATACGAAATATAAACAGAAAGGACTGACGGCAAACACAGACACACACACAAACAGCCGCAATACGCATGACGGCCTCATGCCAATAGAATTAGTCCCCTCCTGCTTTATTTTGGAGGCTTGTGCAATCATTGATTTGTCCGATTCTAAAGCATCCCAGGATCAATTTTTAGTTGACGCCAACTGAAGCAGTCTGTTTAAATAAATCTATGGCACATAACTTAAATAGCTTTGCTTATCTTTAATGTTCAAGGTTTGTAGATCTTAGAATTAGATCCATAAACAGGGATTCTACATATTTATAAGTTAATTTATTTTCAGTTTGTTTAGCTTTTCTGATGTGTCTTTTATATATGTCTAATAGTACTTATTTTTAACCACCAAACACTGAATACATGTTTGTTTTTACTATGCAATAATGAAATTATAGGCACCCATAAGTGTAAAAACAGAGAATAATCCTAACAATATAGTAAACCACAGTAGTACTTATATGAAATTTGTCTTCATGGGTTGAAATAGGTGACAAATACAATTAATTAATTATATCCAATGTGTTATAAACCATTTATTTAATGTTTGTATATAGCTTACAAATGCTGTGGGTTTAAGTATAAACTCATCAAAATATTGATGAGTGAAACATATAAATTGTTAAATTGTCCCAGATGGTAATTAAAATTATAAACAAGTCTGTATTATATATATATGTATATGTATATGTATCTCTGTACACCAGTAAAATTACACCATACTGATTGATAAGGGAGCCACTCTGGAAACCAGCAGCACCAGCTTCGGTCAAAAACAGCAGGTTTTGCCATCAAATCACTGTTTTCCATTGTTGCCATGAAATCACTTATTGCACACAATAGTGGGCACCTGGCCTGAGTGAATCTCTGGTTCGCAGCGCTATCGGGGCCTGTGTGGTCTGTTGTCGAGTTTGGTGTGGTAGATTGTGTTGTTTATTGTGTGTTTGTGCTGACTAATGGCCCAGTGTTATGTAAGAAGAGGAGAGAGATTACCCCAAGCCCATGCAGGCCACACTGTTAATCCGTCAGAGCCCTACTGACTGACTGAGGTGCCGCCAGAGTGCTGTTGCAACACACATAAGATTACAGTCAGGACTCACTTCCCACCGTCTGTGCACCTGTCTTCAGATAGCAACAGTCAACGTGTCCACCTGACCTTCTTTCCAAGCCATCCACTGAAAGCATTACACCACGCTGTGTGTGTGTGGCCTGGATGGCACTTCTGAAGTCCCACTGAGCCACTATCATCGCCTGTGTTTGTTTAGCATGTGCTCAGCATGAACTCCATGTTGGTTTTATCCCTCCGTGGCTGTCTGGGAGAGTCGAGGCGAACAGTTTTTCTCTCCTCTCTCTCTCTTTTTAATCTTTATACACACAAAGCGTGGGCTATAAGGCATGCTTCGGTTTGTGTCTCCACTTTATCTTAGCCGGGAGGGATTTCAGCCTGAACCACTCCTAAACTCTAAATCTGCCTTGAAGTCATAGAGTCCTCTGACAGCTCCTTCTGTTTTGTCAGTTTTACTCATCCATGAAGGCAGCATGTCTCAATGGAGGCACAGTGATATTCAATATTCACATTTTCCTCCGATTTAAATTGAAGTAAAAACCGGAGGAAGAGGGTGAGTGCGCTTGTTAAATGTAGAAACCAAGTAATGTTAGAACACAGAAACCAAAGATAACATTGGAGGGATAGTTGTCATAGAAAATATGCTCATTATGAAGAGTAGAAATCAATTTTTCTGTCTAATAAATAATCAGGTATTTGGAACCTGCACTTGCAAACCTGGTTTTAACAGTGTGTAGATTTAGAATCAATAGCAGATTAAAGTTAAATCAGGAGATGCAGATGCGTAAACAATGTGAATGAATGACTTAGATAAGATAAGAGTGAGGAAGTAAGAGAGAGACTTAGGAGTTATATAATAGTGCAATTGTACAAGTGTGTGTGTGTGTGTGTGTGTAAATTTGCTTGAACAGGAGAGCATGTGCCTGTGTGAAACAGTGAGGGATAACAGAGAAGAAGACGGTGACTAAAACACTTTGTATGCACAGTAGCAAACACACATGATCACACAGACACAACCTACCTCGTCCTGACATTACACTTGCACACTGTAGCTGCCTTCAGCAATGAATAACGCCAGCAGTTGTAATGGTACTATCCAAAGTCCACAGTTGCAAACGAACTATTTAGCTCACATTCAAAGCAGATTAGTACATATTCAGTACTCTCAGGGTAAAAACTGACTACCTTTGCATAAAAATGTAGCATGTGCATAGTTAAAAAGATACTGTGTATACGGAGTAGTTGCCATAAATCTAAGACTATGTACTTGAACGCCTGTACTTTGTGAAGGTGTTCAGTGCCTGCAGGTGCACAGCATGCACAAGCAACAATAAGCCTATAATACAGTATGACTTAGCCTACTGCGGCATCTTTCTTAATGACAAAGATTAGCCTGTTTTAGTGCTTGTAATCTCATTGAAGAGACTCTTATTAGGTCTATCTTTCTTTCTCTTCACACCGCTCTCTCTCACTGTGTCCAAATCCTGAGCTACCTCTCTTAGCCTTGTGTGTGAGTGTGTGTGCTCCGTGTGTGTGTGTGTGTGAGTGTGTGTCCTAAGTAGACAAGACATCTCCCGCCATTCACAAAGAGAATGCAATTATGAAACCAAGACTGCTGTTGCTTACGGTCTCTCCGATTTAATGTTCATAACACATTCTGTTAAATCATCTCACAAGAGAAAGAGGGAGAGAGAAGGAGGCAGAGCAGGTGTAGAACAGAGAAGGCTGGATCAGGCTGAGCAGAGCTGTGTGATCTTTTTGTGATCAATTTGCCTCTGTGAGAGATGCCCCTGGGGCCACTTTTGGGAGAACCTTGTTAGGCTGAGTTAAATTGTTGCCCAAGGCAAGCTATTAGCGGCCATCTCTGGGAGAGGACACACACATACACTCACACATGCATGCTCCCACACTCGCTTAAGCACAGTGAAATGCACACGTACATTCAAACCCTTTTTAAAAACACACACAAACTGAAACGGAAACTCATTCTCATGCTCGTGTACACTTTCAAGCAGACATCCTGTTTCACTGAGACACGTGAACCCACAACCAGTGGGCAAGAATCTTTACTTAGGTAGTAGTGGCATTGAGATGTTCTGCTCTAGAGAGGTGTTACATAAATAGATAAGTAATACCACAGTGTAGAAGTACTTCATAACATGCGAATGCTGGGTGTATTATGCCCCCTTTCGTATTATACTGCCTTGCATGGATGTTTGTTATTGGTGCATTGATGTGTGAATTACATTGCACTGCATTTTAAAGCTAGCTTTATATACATTAGGTAGTTTCATTTATTTTCATATAATATTTGTTCATCACGTGCTGAAAAAACAGTAATCTTTACTATAGACAACCAGAAGAACTAAAATAAAATAATACCTAAACTAGAAACTAGCTAGAACTAACTAACTAACAGCTGTCAAATAAATGTAGTGGAGTCAAAAGTACATAATTTCCCTCAAATATTTATTATAGTAGCAGAACATCAATACTCAAGTTTCCCTACACTGAACTTAATTAAATAGACTATCAGTGAAGTTACTTTCCACCACTGCTCACAACTGCACTTTAAAGTACATTTTTAATCCTGTACGGTAGTTGTATATTAGGATGCATACACACTTTCAACATCCGATTTGAAATAAGCATTTGCACAGACATGCTTTCCATGCTTCTCTAAGTGATTTAATTCTGTCAGCTAGTCACACTAAGCGCTGTTCTCTTCATTATTGCTTTAGCCCAAATAACCCATACTGTATATTGATGTTCCCATTCCCCCAGTTTATCTGTCTGACCACTGACTACCATGATAAAGGATGTGACCCTGACAAAACTGGGCAATTTTGCAACATCTTATGTAACAACTGAGAGCAATTTTTGTCTTGCCTTTTCATGGATGTCCCTCTCCTTCTATTTCTCTCTCTACACTGGGATAACCACCTTTTCCTCTCCCTTCCCCCTCAAAGACACACACATACACACACTGTCACCTACAATTAGGCTCAAGAGAAACACCATAGGAGGAGGAGGAAGAGGTTGAGGGAGGCTGAGGACATGGCCCAAGCTAACAAAACGTTATTTTTTCACCTCAGGAATAAAATGACAGGATTTGAGTCAGTGTGTGTGTGTGTGTGACATATTGCATAGATAAACAAATTATTTTCTGCATTGATTCCCTTCATCTGCACAAAATATACACACCATAACCCACTCATTGTTTTGACAGCTCATTGTGCACACATGCAAGTCTGTTAACATGAGGGTAAAGGCGTGAGAGAGGGTAGAGGAATATATGAAAGAGCTTAAAGGACTGTGTGTGTGTGTTTGTGTTTCCTTCAGGAAGTTAGCCTCAGTGTATGCGCATTCTCGGTCAAATGTGATTGGATGTTGAGAGCTGAGTAAAGGATGGTAATGACCAGATGCAGCCCTCTCACACTTGGACTTGTTTCTTCCACTCTGATGCACTCGTTCGGTTCTTAAGGAAAGGTCAAAGGCCATCAGGGTCCTGTAGGTCACCTAGGGGGTTGGAGTGTGAACATACGCCTGTGTGTGTGAGTGACTGTGTACAGTGGCCATGAGAGGCAGGTCTGATGAGCCAGATGGGCAGATTGTGTTTGTGTGTATTTATGTGTGTTCACGCAGAGGTTGGGTTTACCCTGTGGATTATTTCCCACGCCTCCTTCTCCTCTTATCCATCTGAGCCAACCCTGTTTTCTAAAAATGATGTTTCTATACAACTAAACTGCAAACACAAATACACTGTGGAGAACGTCACTGAAACCCAATTACATTTTCTATTAACACAATGACCATATGTTCAAAGCTAATGCAAATAACAAGTCACACATAATTAAATGTAAACACTTTAACCTTTATTAAAATTTAAATGAAAACTCTAAAAAAATCTTTCTCTAAGCAGGTTGCTTTATTTCTTAAGCCCAACAGGAGTCTGGCCTCAAACTTGGGTCTGTGGTTTGTCAGTCCTGCATGTTATACACCCTCCATCCACTCCAACCACCTGCTTGCGAGTCACTTTTCCTACTGTTTCATTCTCAAATATGCATATTTATTAAATGACTATGTCTGCTACAAAAACATAAGTGTGGCTGCAGATAGGAAGATCATTTTCAGGAGACAAGGCTGTCTGAGTACACATGCTGCACCGGCCAGCACAGAAATCATACTGTAAAGTCTGCTTTTTCAAAAGCAGTTTGCAGTAATGTATGCATTCAAGCATGTCTGAATGTGTGCCTCTGTCTGTCTGAACGTGTCTCTGTGAGCGTGTGTGTCTGTGCATGTGAATCGATGCACTGGATGACAGCCAGTGGCCCCCTTCTGTTCCCTCTCCGTGGCGTCCAATCACGCCGTGACACAAGATTCTATGAGCAAACTGCAGCTGATCCCAGACCTGCTATCTGAGCAATTACCCATAGTGCTTTGGGGCTGCACGGCAAGCTGGACAAGGCTCATGCCCTCTGACATACAGCACGGGGGGAGGGCGAGAGCGACTATTTTTCTGACTGTTGGTACATGAATGTGTGTGCGTTGGCAAAGTATTGGGGGATGAGTCGTGGGGGGGCAGGGACCTATGGTAAAAGCGGAGGTTGGGGGTAGTAACATGTATGCTCATGCAGCAACAGTGTAATTTCTGAGTGGACAAAGACACGTTTAATGTTGAGTGATGAAGATGGGGGAAGGGGAGATGGGCCTGCTGCATGGCATTATGATTACTGCTGTAACAAACTGCACGACCGACTGTACAAACACAGACAGAGCCAGTACATGACTGGGTCATCTAACATTAATGAGGTCTTTCCACGTCTGTACATCAGTGTTATGCTGATCAATGAAATCACATCTACATGTTTAGGTTTTGCACAATCGTCAAGTTCACTGCTGCTTCAACTGTTTATTATCTCAGTTAACAAATTATCCTTTCGTTCTTTAAAAAGAAACAAAATAAATGGAAAATTATCATATTTCTCAAGGTTTCAGATGACATTTTCTGTTCTCTTATTTAATCTGACCAACTGTCAGAAGAAAATCTTGAAGAGAACTAACATCCAACAATGTGCCAGAGACCAGCAGGAAAACAGAAAAAACATAAATAACTTAAATAGTTGCAGTACATTTTCTGATGCTTGGTAATTGATTAATTTACTATCACTCTTTACAAGCTCTAAATGCTCATTCACTCAATCACATTCAACCCTATCAAAATGAAGAGAAAATGTTCTTGTTGAGAGTGTGAGAGTGAGAGAAAGTGTTCAGCGGGGAATCCAGCCTGAAACACACAAACCGGCTGGAACCTTGAATGTGTTTGTTCCAAACCAAAATGTGTCCATATCACTGAGTTTTAACATTGTCAAGTACAAAAAACTGCATCAATTAGGCCAAATGGCAACTGGTCAGATTTTTATGTTCAGTGTTTTAATATGTACATTTTATTTTTACCTATTTCAAACTCGAATTTCAGAACTTTGTCTCATGGAGTTAAATTAAGTTGTTTAGTTTTTATTTCTTAGAAAAATGACTTTATATTTATATTACACTTATTATAGTATTGAAAAATATTTATTGCTTCTGGTAATAAAATCTACAGTATTATCGTAGGTAAGTTTTAAACAACAAACAGTGATCACACAACACATTGTAGACACAGCAATCAATAAAGTGATGACAATGACTTTCTAATTGAGGTCATTAATGCCTTTGTTGGAGAACAGACAGTATAGACAGACAGGAAATTATTAGATCCATATGCAGCGGCAGTGTTTCATTGATTTTAATGGGGCAGTATGATGTGAAAACATGACAGGAGACACAAGGGAGATAACCCAAGCAGCACTGTTATACGCTATTCCCAGCTGTGTTAATCCACTCAGCGATCACGCCACCGAAAGTTTTCTCACTGTTTTTCATCATTGACGGAGAGAGAAAAAAATGCTTGTTCTTCTCTAAGCTCTATGAGACAAGGAAGACGCAGAGAGATGGAAATAGATCATGAGAAACAAAAACTGAAATGATTTCTCAGTCACACAGTCACTTAGAGCGAGGAGGAAGACTCAGAAACAAATGAAAAAGTCAAACAGACTGAAGTGAAGTGGATAGCGAACAGTGATAGCATAATTCATAGTATATAGACATCTAAGACCAGCGCCAGAGTTGTTGAGATTTAACAAGGAGGGGTGAGGGATAAAGTGCTGATCTCCTTCATTTTCCCAGAAGATATCTAGTTAACTGGGAAGAAGCTATGCATATTTTTAATGAAGTGGAAATACCACCCACATCCATCCCTAACAAATCAACCCCTGAGAATACAGTAAGAGTTGTGTTTGCATTTCTGAAGTGCCTTGCATTGGCAAAAGTTATGGGAGAAAGTGATTTCAAGTGTGCTGTGATAATAAAGCATCAACATCTAGTGTATATGAATATGCCACTGTAACCGTGTGATATTCTGTGTGTGTGTGTGTTTGTGTGTGTGTTGTGCTTTGGATGTCTTTTTGTTGCAGACCCACCCGCAGGCTGAATGAATGAAACATGCATGTCCAATCTGCCCCTTTTGAAACACACGTATACACAGAAACTAAACATGTATAGCAACACCTAGTGGCCTTAATTTGCTGTTACATTATCAGTATAAATGTAGAAAGCTGCACTTTAAACAAGTCATGTAATTCTGTCTGTGTGCATCTGAGTGTAACTCTCTGGCACTGTGTGTGAGCTACTGATGTGCTTTAGATGAAGTATTGTTAACATATTGGTGCTAGGCTGCAGTTTTTTTTCTGCAGTGCAACGTAGATAATTAGGTCTCTATTTAGAGAGGGGGCCCACCCAGGAAATACACAGGAGATCGTCACTTCATTAAAAATCAATTATCATAACACACGTGCCAGTGCAATACACACACACATGGCACGCGTGCAAATGCTAAGTGGTGTTCTGCAAACTACAGCAACTATCTTTGCCTTGTTCACTCTGAAATCCATTTGTAGTTAGCTCTCTCTTAAATCCATCTCTAGTTAGTTCTCTTTATCTATCTTTTTTCTCTCTCAAGAGATTGTGCAGGCCTGATCCTCCACTTAGCTGAAGAATTGCCAGCGTTGCAGTCCCGCTCTTACATAATAACCTCACGATTGCACTCTCACTCTCACTGGCTGAAGCCGCTTTCAGCTTGAATAGGGTCAACTCAGGTTGGAAAGATGTCCCACCCACCTCTGTGAAAATGTAGCTAGGAGCCAAACAATATCCAAAAAAATTAAACTAAAGTTCTGTTTGAAAATGGATGTCTGTCAAAGACAGGTTAGGGGAACAGCTGCATATAGACGCATTTCTCTCAAGTCACACTAAACTTTAGGAATTCACTTGTACTACAGTACTTTAAAGCTGCAAGTTTGCTTCTGTAACGTAAAACCGTGAAATTAAATTCAGAAAAATCATACTTCCAAACTCTGAATACAATAAGAACACAGCCTCTTCTAAACAGCCAACAGATAGCACATTCATATTCATAGGTAATCCACTGCTGCAGCTAAAGTAAAAGAAGCCAGCCAGTGTGTATTGTTGAGTGGATGTGGAGGTGGGAGTCCTTCAGCAAACAAATCACACAAAGCCTCTGCTGCTGAGACAGGGCGACAGGATGAACTATGAGTTGGCGTCACACATAGATGACATCACTTCCTTTAAGCGTGTGACAGCTTAGCACATCATCGCAATGACAGCCAGACGAGTGCAACGAGTGGGTGGTCACCCTGGCAACAGCAATGCTGTCATGACCGTCTCCCTATATCCTACCTGACAGTCCCTGCTGGCATCAAGCGCAACGCACACACACTAAACAATGCACACACCCACACACACATTCACAAACGCTTTGTCAAACACATGCAGAAATCTACACATACTTTATCTTTCTTCTGCTTTTTTATAAGTGAAACATTTACTCAAACCGTCTTAGAAAAAGACACTCAAGCAATGCACATGCCCACATACCCATGCTCCTTTGGGCAAAATTATGTGATACACAGAAGAGTACAATCTCCAATAGTGTAAAGTGAAATGCACTGAAGATACAGTATACCATCATGACAGGAGAGAAAGTTTAAACACAAAGTCCTCTGAGGTAAAAAAAAATATAAATATATATTTATGTATATCTATAAAGACTGCTTTCCTAAAAGTAAATAGAAAGCATTTCCACATTGCAGTAGCGGCAGGTGTGGGCTGAACACATTCAGCTAATCTAAACCCACAGAGCCTCACTTGTTTCATCATTTAAAATTTTAATTGAAGTTTGAGTAAAAGTTTGTGAAAGAAATAGCATCAGCAAAACTAAGAGGATTTTGAAGCGCTGAGGATAAGGGAGACGCAAAGTGTGGGTGATGCACTGTTGTCCTGTTTTCTGTTTACTGCTCATATGTGGTCCGATGATAACAGCCATGTCCCGGGTATAACTGACCTGTTTTACAGACTATAAATAGCGTGTTACAGGCCACGTTTATTGACAACTCTGTGTATGTGTAGTCTGCGTGTTTCCTCCCAGTCCAGTGCTCTGCTCTGACCCAGTTTGGCGCCAGTTGGCCAGGAATTGGTGAAAATAGGTCACATCTTGAGCCACACCAGAACTTGCAGCATGAGCTACACTACTTTAAGCATATAGTTAAACATAGTGTCATTCAATTTATTGTGTTCAATTACAGACTGTCTACTGTGACAAGACATAATAATCCATTGTTGGGTTTAGGATACTAGTGTATGTAAATGATGATTTGCCAAGACATAAATAATGGAACTAAAGGCTCTTTGACATCTTGAATGACAGCTATAAAGATAACAATGCATAAGTCAGCAGGCATAAAGGATGGTACAGAGTCCGGGGTCATGGCTGAAGGTCAGTTTTATTATAGACGATTTCATGCCTTCTAATGCCCACTAGGAGGCAGACAAACAAGTGAGAATGAAAGAATGAATGAGCAGAAGCAATGGATGACTAAAACATGTAACTTTGTGGAGGCTATCCTATCATTATGTATAAGTACAAAGTAGAAACCATTCACATGAATCACTTGGCACTGGCTAGTATCTGCATCTGCACCCAGGTATCTGTATGTATGGAGACAAGTGTTCAATAACACTATCGAATGTAAAATAGTCCAACTCCCTGAGGTGCAGGTAGATTATATAGTGTATAGACAGCAGTAAGTCTGTACCTGTTCAGTCGCTTAGACAGACAGAACTGTCTCTATTGATCCTCATATGGGATTATCCAATTATATATTGCACACCCATTCCCCACAGTAAGTCTATAATTCATGTATATGTATCTGTACACAATACACACTCACATACACACAAACAATGTCTAAAAAGATCACTTACGGTACCTTAAATGCACTAAAATAAATGCAATTTCAGGATGCACACAAGCTGTGATATGTTCTAATAGTTTTGCTCTTAAAGGTTGATGCATAATTCAAATATAGAACTAAGAAACTTTTATTTTCTGTTTCCTAGTTGAAAGTTCATAAAACCTACAGAAATTCCCACAGGTGGAACAATGAAAGGAGATTACATGTGAATGGCTGTTTCAGCTGTGGCTAGGACAGTGCTCAGCAGAGTAGGGAACCACCTCGTCGGGAAATAATTTAGGATTAGATAGGCTGTCTAATCTCTTTATAGAGAGTATGCCATCTCAGCAGACATACCTGCCTACCTCCAACTCATATCTCATGACAGGAACTGCAGCTTTGTCTTTCCACATATAATGGATAATAGGTTCAAAGACACTAGTGACAGGTGCTTCTTTGTGTTACACTGAAATACCTTTTGGTGTTTATTTTGCGTGCCTTTGGTTGTCACTGTACATGGAGCTGCCAATTCACAGTGAGTAACATTTCAAAATAAGTGCATTTGTAGATCAAGAAGGCGCTAAATACTGAAAAGGCTGTAGAACACAATGTGTGTGTGTGTGTGAGAGAGAAAGAAACAGTGGTAGAGCAAGTATGGTCCTTGAATGATGTAACCTCCTTTCTCATTACGAACAACCTTGCTAACCTGCAGGGGTCTCTCCTTCAAAGGTAACACAGAGAACCCACACACACAGTTAAGGCTACCCTGTCATTTATGTGTATGTGCATTTGTGCGCATGTGCAGTCCTCAGCATCCCAGTCAATACACTGCAAAGACATATAGATTGTCCAGATGTCATTCTGACCTTTTGAAGCTGAGGTTACACACATTCACTGTGCACACACAGAAACACATCTTAACCTTAGTCAAATTAAGATTAAGGTTTTGAACCTCAAATAAGAGGTTAAAATGTGTAAAGTGCTGTGAGTAATGCAGGTGTCAGAACTGGAAAATGAAAGTACAAAATTTATTATCTAACAGGTCTTTTCTGTCCTGTGTGTTTGCTCACAGCCCAAATCGAAGTTATACCATGCAAAATCTGCGGAGACAAATCATCAGGTATCCATTATGGAGTCATTACGTGTGAGGGATGTAAGGTGAGACTTAATACATTATTTCGTCAAAGCTTGCTTTGTTTGTGCTTTAAAATTGTGAACTCAATCATGCAGGTTGGCTGTGAATCTGTATTCATGATTTTGGTTACATTTAATCAGGGTTTCTTCAGACGGAGTCAGCAGAACAACGCATCCTACTCATGCCCCCGCCAGAGGAACTGCCTCATTGACAGGACAAACCGCAACCGCTGCCAACACTGCCGCCTGCAGAAATGTCTCGCTTTAGGAATGTCCAGAGATGGTGAGGTCCACTATACCCCTATTTATATTTATACACAAATAATAATGAATTCTTGTGTAAGAGGTGAAGATGATGTGCCATTTCCTTTTTCTATTTTTAACATTATGGGTTTTAATCTGCAGCTTTGTGAACTGTAAAAATAAGATTTTAAATTCTTACTGCTACCTAGAGGTTAGAGCAAGTTTTTACCTACCTAGAGTTTTAAAATTTGGTCTCTTTATGTCACACACAGCGGTGAAGTTTGGCCGCATGTCCAAGAAGCAACGTGACAGTCTGTATGCAGAGGTCCAGAAGCACCAGGCACGTCTGCAAGAGCAGCGGCAGCAGCAGACAGGCGAAGCAGAAGCTCTGGCACGTGTTTACTCATCCAGCCTAACCAACGGACTGTCTACACTTAACCATGAGATTGGGGGCACCTATGCCAATGGTCATGTCATTGAGCTGCCTAAAGGTGGCCATGGCAATGGAGGTGGAGTCCCAGGGGGCTACTATGGGATGGATTCCACCCAGCCGTCTCCAGACCAGTCAGGATTGGACATGTCGGGCATGAAGCACATTAAACAGGAGCCTGTGTATGACCTGACGCCAGTACCCAACCTGTTCAGTTACGGAGGGTACCAGGACAGTCAGCTGGGACCCAATAATGTCAGCATGGGAGAGCTGGGTAAAAAAATATATTTTTTAATTTGTAAAAACAATGACGAACAACACTTTTTTTATCCAAAACGACACAAACTATCCTCATGGAAAATTAACCACTCTGTGGATAACTAAATTAACAGTTACCCACAGAGTGGTCCTGGTAGAGAGTCTGAGTCAGAGTGCTAATCTGAGAGCAGAACAGGAGATCAGACAGGCTTACACAGCTAGCTGACAGGGTGTCAGATTACTGTATGCACAGCCAGGTTGTTAGCACAAGTTGTGATTTACTCAAATGAAAAGTAAAAATGATAAAACATGCCTTAATTTTCCTCTAAATGTCCATATAGGGATCACAGCATCTACAATAACCCTAATGTGCACAATATTTGGTTGCCCTAACCTAACACAGATTATATACTGAACCATCATATACTGTAGAAAATGTATCAATAAACAAGTATATCACATGGAAAGGAAATAGTGAATAATCAAACACTTCCCTCTTGCAGACCGCATTGCTCAGAATATCATCAAGTCCCACTTGGAGACATGTCAGTACACAACAGAGGAGCTGCAGCAGCTAGCCTGGCAGACACACTCTTACGAAGAGGTCAAGATGTACCAGAACAAGGTAGGTTTTATTGTTATGATGCCATATACAGAATCTGACATGTACATTAAAATGTCCTGTGCAGCTCTCTTGTCATGGCCTATTTTGTCCTTTTATTATTATAGTTACATGCCAGTATAATCACATTTTTGCATATACCACTGCTTCACTCCTTTAATGGCCATTTATGTGTAATGCTGAAATTATTTTTCATTACAACCTTTTACAATTCTACTCTGCTCACTTGACTTTTCTCCCTCCCTTAACGTAGAATCTGTATTTATTCAGGCACTGCATGTAATGTGAAAAGAATGTGAAAGGAAAGATAGATTTTTGTTTACTGACATGAATATAACTACAAATATGCAGAATGACGCCTAAACTAGGTGTCTTTGGTTTTAGCCCCGGGACGTGCTGTGGCAGCAGTGTGCCATTCAGATCACCCATGCAATCCAGTATGTGGTGGAGTTCGCCAAGCGCATTTCAGGGTTCATGGAATTGTGCCAGAATGACCAGATCCTCCTGCTCAAGTCAGGTGAGTCAACTGGACTGACAGTGTCGGATCAAGGATATTTCTGCCTTGTTGCAGGTCAAAAAATGTTGCACAAGACAAAAAACCTCCAGCGGTTTCCTATTCTTTTTGCTTTTTTAGTAAGTACATTACCCTCAGCCTTAAACAATCTCTGTCCCCGGTTCTTCCAGGTTGTCTGGAGGTTGTCTTAGTGCGAATGTGCAGGGCGTTCAACTCTCTCAACAACACTGTGCTCTTTGAAGGGAAGTACGGAGGCATGCAGATGTTTAAAGCTCTAGGTAAGGCATTACTACTTATACATTTCATAAATGAGGGAAAAGGCCAGTTGAAAATTAAAAAACAAAGCTGAAAAATGTAACTAAAATTGTAAAAAATCTGACTAAAAATGTGTTTGTCTGCCCTCCCCTGTCTTCGCCTCTGTTTCCCTCCAAGGTTGTGATGACTTAGTGAGTGCAGTGTTTGACTTTGCCAAGAGTATGTGTTCACTGCAGCTTACAGAGGAAGAGATTGCTCTGTTCTCAGCAGCTGTACTAATTTCCACAGGTCAGTGCACATTCAGATCTGGTGCTAACTGTATCAAGGCACTGGACAGTCCACAGAACCAGATAGTACCACTGTTTGACACTGTTTGTCTGCATAATGACCACTGACAATATCATAATTAACACTTCTTCTCAGATCGGCCATGGCTGATGGAGCCTCGGAAAGTCCAAAAACTCCAGGAAAAGATTTACTTTGCTCTGCAGCACATTATGCAGAAGAACCACATGGATGAAGATGCACTGGCTAAGGTAGTGAAATAAGTCATACTAAGAAAGCACTTGAGACATCAAGTACATGAATCCATAGGCTAAACAAACAGACTAATCTAACACAGACACCAAATCCTCTGGCCTAAAGAAAAGGTAGAGCAATGAGAGAAAAATGCATGAGAAGCTGAAATAACTTTATGCCTGTTTGTAGTTTCTCAATATAAATGTTCTCGTCCTTTGTCTCTCCCTTCTCCGGGCAGCTGATCAGCCGAATCCCAACGTTGTCAGCCCTGTGCACTCTCCATACCGAGGAGCTCCAGGCCTTCCAGCAGCTCCACCCAGAGACAGTCAACGTCCTCTTTCCTCCACTCTACAAAGAACTGTTCAACCCAGACCCCAACTCTGCTATGGCCATGCCCAAGTGACTGCCTGTGGTCCAATTACAACATATGGCGCCATCAGATCATCAAGAAAATAAGACCACAGCTACATCTGATGAGGCCGCAGCAGCTGTGTCGATTATGGCATCACCATGGCCAACACATAACCCAGAACCCCCCCAGCCCCACAGCTGCGGGGTGAGGAGTCAAGTGTCAGAAACTTACAGTTACCGCCAACAACACTAGGAATGTCCAGCACTTAATCCATCCTGTTCACCGATACAGTCTGAAGAATGTATATATAAATGCAACGCGCCCCAAGCCACAACCTGAGTGGGGGCTCCCCCTGTCTCCTAAACCGAACTGACTGACAAGAAATGTACAGATTTTAAAACGTCTATGAACAATTTTAAGGTGTCAAACTTAAAAAATGGGTAAGGTAATTTGTTTTAACTTTGAAAAAAAACATTTTTTTTATTATTTTTTTTTCAGATGAAGGAATTGTTAAGTTGAAGCAGCTGGATGGATGGATTTAGAGAAGCTATTGTAGATATTCTTCTAGTGCAGAGCGGATTCCAGTATTACTTCTGTTTAAATAAGTTAGTCCTAATTTAATTATGCAGCAGTTCACTGAGGCTGACTATACCATGTCTATGTGTTTTATTTTATTTGATAGTTCCTTGTGTACAGAATTTGTAAAGTCAAGACTTGTAAAAGAATATCTGGGTAAAACCGAGAGTTGATTCAGGTTTGCTGATAAATAGAAGCCTTGTCTGGATTTTGTTCATATGTAAAGCAGGTACTACATCCTTCTGATGAGAACCTATAGAAATGTAAAGAGAGCATAAGGATTTAAAAAGTAAATAATGGCTACTACTTTTCAAGGTGAAAATATGTACATAAATATTCTATTTTGCAACAAAAAGAATCTGGCAGATTTGCCATCCTATCAATCATTTTTTTCTTGCTGCAATAATTATGTCCAATAAAAGCTGGACTGCTTTTGAACAATCAACCAGAAACAACCAATCAGAAACTAGGACCTCACAATAAATCCCTCCTCTTCCCCCTTCCCTTTATTTCTTAGGTGTTAGGTCCTTGACATGAGATTTCAGCAGATAGACGTGGACACAGTTTCCAGCATAAAAACAAAAACAAACAAAAAAAATCACAAACTTGAATTTAACTGAAAGGTTACCCATCTTCAAATACCTATATGAGTGCTGTATGCCCTCATCACTCCAATCACTATTTGCACAATCCAGTCCATGGATGCCAATCACTGCAGGCTGTGAGTATGAAGGACCCTTTTCTTTAAAGAGCAATAACTTTCATACTGCCTTTCTGATCTTACTCCTATCTTTTCCTATCTTCAGCTGTTCAGAACAGGGTAGCATTTTTGACTAGAATGCACTATATTTGACTCTTGATCAAAAATTATGTATAACAATAATCTTCACAGATGGTATACATTCCACCACAGACTCTGCAGAGTTTTTAATGTGACCCAATATGATCTGGGGTTAGGACACAGGACTGAGCACTGACCAGTTATCTTTAAAGCTGCAATGCTACATTCATATGATTCATACAGGAAGCAGTAATAGACAATCACCTTCTGCTTTTTTTCTTAGTCATTGTATAGTTAATAGCACTTACAGTACATTTTTATTGTTTTTTTCTTCATTAGCTTTTGGCTGATTAGCATTTGGTCACTGTGTGAGTCACACTGGTTTTCAACATTTATACCACCTGGAAATGTCATTATCATCTCCTGGTAGGTATGATGTTTTGTATTTTTTGAGCTGACAACTAACGACCTTCCTTTCAAAATAAACTATTAAAACCAAATTAAGTGACCCACTACACAATATTATCATAAATTAATCAGCTGATAGTATTATTGGTTTGTTACCTTAACATGTTTGACAAAATTACAATTTTGTTGGGAATTCTTCAGCACAGCACTAATACTTTTACCTCATCTTTAATTGCTGATTAGCAGAAACTCTGATCTAGTGTTATGTATGCACTAAAAGTGGAGATCTCTTGTTAGGTTGTCTGTTGTTTGCAAATGTCCATTGCACAGTGGCCAAATGACATGACGTCCCACACAGACATGACACAGTCAGGCTATGTATGCTCTCATTAACATCAGCAACACAGGTTCCTCCAAAGCCCTTCAACCCCTGACCCGACCCCAGATCAGAGGCCAGTGACTCTAAGACAATCACTTGCTCATTAAGGCTCGATGCACTACCCAGCATCTCTCAGGGAGCAGCTCTTTTACTGACTTTGCATTAAAAGAGGGTTTAATATTTTTGAAAATTTACAAAAGAAATGAGTTATAAAATAATAACTTTTTAGGATAATAATGGCATACACAGCCGCCAACGTATGCCAGCAATGGAATCTGCCCAGACAAGGCTTTGATAAGTGTGTGTCTGTGTGTATGTGTGTACAGAGCATGAATTCACTGCCCAAATTTCTATAGAGCCACCCAGGCTATATGACGAGCAATGAAATTAAATATATACATATGTATATATATATATATATATATATACATATATATATATATATATAAAATGTCAGTGTGCTTTTGTCACCACTGTACACTCATTTTTACTGCTGTTTACTGCTTATTTTGCTGCTTTTGGGACAGTGAGGGAAGTCCACTTAGTAAGCTGTGAATCAAGTATCATCGTTACACCCTTGGGACAGTGAATTCCAACTCTGAATATGAGGTTTTTTATGTGTGATGTTTTTATTTTCCCTTATTAGACTGTGAATCAGAGGGTGGGATGGGGTCGTGAGAGGGGATGTGCTGGCAAAAATACGTGGCAACTCAACACTGTAAGTAAGATACTGTAGCAATAAGAACTGGAGGCATTTACTACTGTCATGTTTGCATTGTAAAATTATTTTTTATTTTATTACTATTTACTATTATTATTGTTCTTATTATGACTACTATTCTCTATTACTATTAGCCTATTGTTGTTCTGTTCTATTTGCATGACGTTTCATTGCAATGAAACATTTGGGGCTTATTTGTGTTTTCTCTTCTCATGGTACTGTGGGCTTCGTGGAAGGGGTTATTCGCTGGGAGGGCAAAGGGTTCAGGGCAAATTCCACGTCAATTCAGTCAGTTCAAAGCAAATATTTTTTTGCAAGCTGAAAGACTTTTTAAATAAAATGCTTTTATTTATACAAAACAAACTACAACATTTGTTGTTGGATTTAAATTATTTTTTTCCTCAACCTCTGAATGTGTGAGTTGGTATAATCAGTCAGTGAATGGCCCATTCAGAACTGGCCTTATTGAACCGGATCAGAGACCCTTAACCTGTGGCGGGAGGGAACGATGTGGGGAGGGTAATTTATTCTGAATGTCATGAAGTAGCCTGTTCAGTGTGAGGGGCTGAACACATCATGCGCCTTTAACATTCCATCAACACAGACTGACATCCCAGAGCGCACAATAAAACTAGTTGTCATTCTATGTGACGGCTCGGACAAATTGCGCATACATTTTTAATACACTTGGTTTGAAAAGCATTTCCTACACTTAGTGAAACACACTCCACCCTAAGCCTCCTTCTCCCTTTTCTGAGAAAATGTGTGTGTGCGTGTCTATGTGTGTGTGAGAGAGTGAGCTGATGTTTTCTCTACCAATGCTTTGTAAACTTTCTTGATGCATTAAACATGCGTGCAATTGGAGTAGTGTTGAAAATTGTTAATTTATTGTTTAGAATGTCTTTGCGTCCCAGCAAGAGCAAATAAAACAAAATGTAGCAATCTGTAACCAAAACCTAAATTTGGCTACAGAAACTCTTTTACACAGGACTAACAAAACAAAACAAAAAAATATAAAAACTTTTTTTTTTGTTTTCAAAGTGCCATAGCTAGTGAGGAGTGGAAGGATTGGCAGAGTGGGGCGTAGATGCTTTACTGTGTGAGTTTACTTGAGAAACCAATCAAAAAAGGGGAACTCCTAGGAAAATGTGTATTTGATTACACTGACAAACAGTTTTTACATTTTATGCTTTTTTTTTCATCTGCTAAAAGGGCACTCTGCTGGACTCTGAACTCTGACTCTACTATAAGCTCTACTGTAGCGTTTTCATTTTCTGGTGAGAATGAAGGAGTGTGCGTGTGCATGCAATGATTTGCATGAAAAGAGCCAGCCACAGCCACATTTGATGGATCAGACTGAGTTGAAGTTCAGAGCTATGCAGGGCCCTTAGTGAGTCCTTCTTTGAGATGTAAATATAATGTGAAGGTCTGAAGTGATTTTTGTTAAAATCTATATTTTATCGCTTTTGTAGACATTTTGTTGTGGGAAGAAAAAAAAATAAAATAAATTTTATGGGTGCATTTCTGGCTTGTTTTTTTTGTCTTGAACATCTGTCACATTATTAGATTTTAACATTTGTTTTTTTAGACAAACATGGAACAATTTATTTTACAATTAATTCATGTATAATAATAACAAAAATAATAAAAGTCAGTGTCATTGTCTCAATATCAAAACATTTATGTGCAAATTAAATTATTTCAATCACTCCAGTCATAGCTTAATCATAATTAGATATCACTTCTCATTAGACCTGTTTCCACTGCAAAGGGGCAGTACAGAACATCTATGTGTCTTCAGCCACGTGTTGGTAAAAGTGCATGTGACGTTTTTATCCTTACTTCTTCGGTCAAAGGTTACACCATGCTTTCATCGTCCTCTTGTTCCTCTTCCCCCGATACTGGGTCTGCCTCACTGCTGCTCTCGCAGATGTCCGGACGCTTCCTTAAATCTGAACAACAGAAACATCAGTCTGCAACATGTCCCTCAAACAACACAATCATTACCACAAGAAAGAGAATACTGACAGGCCTGGGAGGAAGTCCATGCAGCCAGCATGAATAATTTGGTTTGATTTGTTGGAAAAATCTTGGAGAGGACACAAGAAGAGGAACAGGAAACACAATGCACCTTTGAAATATCAAAACAACTGTGTATGAATGTTTGTTTGCCGGGCTTGTTTGTTTTTGAGCACAGTTTATTTTCCGAGTAGTTATCCTCTAGATGCCGGTATCGTGTCTACCCAGAGACATTAATTAATAGCTAATCAAAGCTAATGTCTCAGCAGCACATCACCAGCACAAAGACATGATTAATACGTAATCAAAGGCCGTGCAGCACAACACACAAAGCAGGGCCCACCCCCCTGCCTCAAACACTACTGTTGTTACAGAAATAAACGAACACTCGTGGCTTAATTAGTTGGCTGTTGGTGTGCCATCTTCATTTGAAGTTGTTGGGGATTTATCTCAAAGCCAATGTTGGCCCCCTTGAGTGACAACACAGAGGTGACATACAAATGCATGCATATACACATGTGCACAAAGAAAAAAAAAACACATAATGCAAAATGAAATCCTATATTAATGCTAATCCACATCACACACACAGACATAACCACAATACATTCTCCAAATAACTGAAAACCTCCTCTGAGCCTTTTCTACAGTACACTTCTGACCTTCTAAGCCCAAGCGTTGGCAGTAGACATTGCAAGAGTGTTTCTGCAGAAAACTGTTGATAGCAGCATCTCCAAGGTTATCGGGACCAAAGAGCATCTCATCCCTGCTACTGCTGCAACGGCGTCACAGACAGCAAAAAGCATATTTGAGATAAACTAATATTTTAAAATGAAAGTGAATGATTCTTGAGGACAGATGTCATTAATTATCTTGATGTATATTGCAGATGATGTTACTGTACCTCTGATCTTCTGCCATAATGACTGTGGGATCAGTCAGCTCCTCTCGTACTCCTGTCAAAAACAGAATAACTAAATGAAAAAACAAGAACCAGAACTAGACCAGACCAGAACTAACACAGAAAGAAGCAATAAACACAGATACACATGTATGTATATAGCTGTGCTGTTTATATTGGGCACTGTCGATCATTTATCTCTTAGTTTAGCCATAAATGCTCACAGTAGAAGGCTCTACCTTGAATATCGAGCACCAGCAGCTCTCTGCCTGAATACTCATATGTCCAGTGGGAGAAAGCAAGCAGCATTTCTTCCAGTGAACAGCAGGGGGTGATCTCTTCTCCTGTGTTGTTGTTGTACTTTCTGAAGTCACCAGACATGTTCCTCTCAATAGTCAGCCACTGGCCGTTTGAGTGCCAGAGGACCAGTGAAACATCTAGAAATCTGATGGATAGCAAAGACAATTTTGACATGCACAGACACAAACAGATATACAGTACATGCAAGAGAAAATGCAAACACGTGCACACACACACACACCTTGGTACCCGATGCATATCATCAGGTTTGACCTGATTGAATACTCGCATCATCTCCTGGGCTGCTCTCTGCTGCTGAATTTCCTTACAAATGTCAAAACATGGAGTCAACACAATATGAAGATAAAGTTCTAAAAATGAAGTTAAACAGCAGAAATGTAGCTAAATGGATAATACAACAACTACCTGCCCATGTTCACTTTACAGATGTTTGTATACTTACCCTTAAACAAAGCTGCAGTGCTGTGCTGCCAGGGAAGTACCTCTGCCAAGCACGAACGACCTCTGGCCTGAATGCTTTGACTACATATACCAGACCTGGTCTAAGTACATCCTGTTCTGCCCATGTACACAATACCCTACATCCCAGCCGTAGACCCCCATTTAGTGAACCCTCCTCGCTGGAGAGGGGCTGCAGCATTGCAGACAGTCCTCGTGACGACCAGGAGGAGACTGTGCTGCATCCAGGGTCACCATCAGAGGGCACTTCATCCAGACAATAGATGCTCACCTCTTCACCTCCTGCAGAATTAAGTTAATGGAAAGAGCTGGAAAGACATTCAATGGGCACAGTTTGAGCAACATAAAATAACTACAATAAATAATAACAACGCACATTATTAACAACATGGATATAACAAGACAAACAAAAGGTACCCATGATGGAAACTGGAGTGAAGGGAATGGTGTGAGCCAATCTCATCAAATTGTTTCTCTCCATAGCTGTTGACAAACAAACACAACCCAGTGAAAAATAGATGATGATGATGATGATGTACCTAGATTGTTGTTAGCATTTTGCTAGATTTGACGATTTTTTAATATCTAAATACCTGAATAGTGTGGATACAAATTGTCGGTGGACTGAAATAAGGGACTCCTGGCTACAGCAAACAAAATGAAGAATAAAGCTTCATGCAAAACAGTATATCTCACTAATAATGAACTATGTAAACAGAATTTATCAAAACAGTATTTTCAGAAATACCTTCAGGGGCAATCCCACTCTGTAAACTGCAAAAGGGAGAAATATAAATTCTGAAATTATTATTTTGAAATTTTCAGATACTGTGACAGACCAAAAGCATGTCAAACTTACGAAGACCTCCGGCTCATGGATCTGGCCCAGCTGTTCCATGCTGAATGAGTGGGGCTCCACACATCCTGAAGGTCGATGCAAAATAATCAGACCAAGCTCAAGGACATATGATACACTCAAAATATATTTTCTCCATATTTCTAATGGTTCCACAATTACTACAGCGCATTGCCACAATTCGCCACTGATTTACCTGATGGGAATACGGTTGCTTCTGGAACAAATCCATAGGCTCAAAATCTGAAAACATATTGATATTAACAAAAACTAAACACACACTCTAGATAACATGCACTCTTATGTCCATTGTTTCTTGTCTATTTATAATGCTGAGTTTGTTCACATACTAAATCATGTAAGCCTTGGTACAACAAACCAACATGGTCTTTTTCTTATCTTCTCCACCTTGTGTTATTGTACACACAGACTCAATTGTAGATAGTTTATACAGGACTACTGGACAGGTCTTACTGAGCTGGTTGAGGCTGGTGGAAGCAGACCAACATGCAGATTCTCCTCTTAACCTCCAGCGTCTTCTCCAGCAGGTATCGGACAACTGGGACTGCATGGATAAAAAGAGATCCAAGTGGAGAGTCTCAGAATATAAAACAAAACACTTCATTTTAGTTTTATTTCCGGGTTGATGAAGCATGCAATATTCAGTGCCATACTGATAACTATAGAGCAAATTATGTGTCACATTACAGTATCTGGACTGTTCTCTTGTATCTTCACTGTCTTCCTGTTCTGGCTTTTGCCTCTGATGTCCAAGACGTGAGTGAAGTCAGAGGACTTGGACCACTCTGCATGAACAAAAACAAAGAAGGTTTAGCTGTTTGTTAATACAAATGTGAATTCAGTACACAAAACTAATATAAGGTTCAAACTCAAGTAATACCTTTGCTCCTGCTGCATCGTAGTGAAGTGTCGTCTGTAAAGCTCCTCCCACCATGCAAACTCTCTTGGTTCATTGATTCATTAAGAGAAGGAAAAGATCCCCTCGTTGGACTGAGAGGTGCCCCGGAGAAAGTCATATTCTCCATGCTGGATGACAGAGACCTGCAGTAGCCATAGGGGCGATCTCTGGAGAGACACGTCAACCTGGGAGATTTCATAGATCTTTTTCGATGGATGGAAGATTTGGCCTGAGAAACTGTTGGGTTATCATCCTGAGAAAAGGCAGGATTTATCAAACCCTCAGAGATGGCTTGACAGTCAGGCAGAAGTACAGCACTGCTAGAGGCTCCGGATACATCACTATTAGGCTGCTGTTTGTGTGTCTTTTCTTCCTCTTGCTCTTTCTCATCTTCATTGTCTTCTTCTTCTTCTTCTTCCTCCTCTTCCATAGAAGTTTCCTCCTGGTTGGGATACAGATATGGGTCCCACGTCCAGAGTTTATGATATGGTGACTCCAAGCCTCTTGGAGAGAGAGGAGACCCACAGCGGGATGTGACACAGGACTCACATGGTGTCTGATCTCTGAAACCACTGAAATGAACTCCGTAAAAATGAGAGAAGGAAGTATGGGATGCAGGCCTCGAAAGTCCCATTAAATTCTCATTTGGATGGTCAACAGCAGAATGTGAATCCTAGGAAAAATAGTTTTAAACAAAATATTTTAAAATGCAGAAGTTTGTCTTTATGTGGTAGTTTTGTTGTTATAAAGCTGATAAGATAGTGATTGAGTTTATGAGTTTGTAAGAAAATTCTCACTTCTCTTCGCCTTTACTTCCCATTTATAATGATGCAAGATTAAAAGAAAACACCAAGTACCTCCTTTGCTCCTTCCTCCTCACTGTGTCCTTGTTTTCCTCCCCTGATCCCCCTGGCTCCAACATGGCACTCTTGTGGCGTCCGTCTACTTGTCACTAGAGTGTGTCCCTTTAGCAAAGAAGGAGGGGTACTTTTGCAAGACTTGGCCAGCAGTCGTCGAATATTAAGTACATCACAGTCTGCTCCACTTCTGTGCGGGAGGGTCCAGCTGTGAGGGAGGATGCGTCGGGACGCTGTGCTGGGTTGACAAGCCAGCCGTGCCTCCTCCTGATGGAGGCTGTCAGAGGCACAGAGCAGAGTGAGGGTGTCCAAAGCCAATGCTGAAAGGTCCTGAAGTTGACCCAGATGACCATCTAACTCCGACAGGTTGTCCTGAATGAAGTTGACTTTCTCTGAGACCTCTCCCACCATCATGCACATCTCGTCTGCTCTGGTGAAGCACAATTTTTAAAAAGACATTCAGAAATGTTCTTTTACTTTCTACTTAATCGTGTTACATGTTAACTGTTCTTGCAAAGTCAATTTTAATCTCAAACCGATGTCACAATGTGACATTTTAAAGCCACTAAGAGGAGACTGACAAAGCCCTTGTGCAGTAAGAACACATGAGCTGGAGGGTCATATTCACGGGGATAAGCATCCCTCTAATCCTGCATCCTACTCTCGTAGTTTAGATAAATCAACCAGAATATCAATCCAACCTTTCTGCTGTGGTTCTGATCCTGTTACTTTGACTGCTGTGGTGTTCTTCACTCTTCTCATGGAAGTAAGCCTGCACACATTTCTCCTCAAACTCATGGAGCTTTTTATGATCCTCATGGCCCAGGTAGAGCTCTGGTAAAGATGGGTAAGACACAAGACTTAGTTTTAGTACTAGGTACATGCTTTGACCTGTCTTCTAAGGTGTATATATGTAACTACTGAATTACATTTCACACACATACGTACATCCTACAGTACTCACTAAGTCCAGAGCATCTCTCTTCACGCTCAGCATCCCCAGTAAATCTCCTGTAAATGGCTCTTAAACCTAGTGTCATGTGACTGAAGAGTATAAAGGGGGGAGGCAGCCACGGCTTTTCTTGATAGGTCATGATGTAGCGATAACGGTTGTATTTCCACAGTTTATTGGATGTTGATGCCATGTGAAAGTAGATGTTGCTGTTATTAAGAAGACAAAATTAATTTGACTAAGATTGATATTCTACAAAAATTAAAATTGGAATTTGTGTTATAAACATGCTTACTTAAAAAATGCTATAAGAACGTTGACCATGATGATATATTGGAAGAACATATAGACAGCTTGGAGGAATGGTGTAACGAAGGAAGCAGGAGGACATGGTTTTCCACCCTCACATGCTGTTAACACACAGAGAGAACTTAACACTAAAACCAATCAATACCTGCACTGGCATAACTCAACAAATGACCATATCTTTTACATCTTGTAAATTAGTGTATGATAAATTATGTTTAACATATTTACAAATGTCACAAATGTTGAATATCTGATTATGAAATCTTAATATATAAAAGAGCAAGTTAACCTTGCAGTCATCTGGCATTAAGTCAAAACTCAAGCCAAAACTAACGTCGTTGTCACCACTAACCATCTATCTCCCCTGCGTAGACCTCTCCAAAGATCATCCAGTAGGGCTCGAAGACTACGTCGCGAGCTAGTCTCCAGGATGGCTCCTCATCTGGTGACAGGATGGCCTTCCTGGACACCCCAAAGCTCAGCAGTACTATCGCCATCATCACTACAATAAAGAACATGTTTCTCGTCTGGGCAAACAGAGGAGAAACGTAGCATAGAAATTAAGAAAAAAACAACACTTGCTTCTCTCTGACAGTACTTCTCAAAAACTCTCTACGCACCATCTTAGTGATCATGGTGAGGTAAGGGCCAGCATGCTTGTTGACGGCTAGTAGATCCATTAGCCTGATGAACCAGAAGATGATGTCCAGACAGTAACTAATGCGTCCTGCTGTCCGGTAAGGATCAGCATTCCAACGCAACGCTAGTGCAGCCAGGAAGAAGAGGATGGCAATGAAATCTGATACATTCCAGTACTCCGAGAACCAAACCTTCAGTTTCTGGCTCAGCTTCGTCGGCTCCGACATCAGCACCTAATTAAGAGGTTTACAATTTGTTTTTTTACTATATGATTATATATTCACATTTAGATCATTCATTGATAGCCCTAGTACTTACATACTGTTTTATCTAACTACTTTTATTTATTTACACCATGTTTTCTTAAAAAACATTCATGTAATCAGCTGTGTTATCATTGCAAGAGGGTTAAATTAATACATTTTCACTAGCAAACATAACATGCTAGAAGATAGTACTAATGTTTGTTGATAACAGGATAGTACTTTTATTAATATTTATATAATTGTATTAAAAACAGTTGTTTCCAGCTACTCTTCAATAGTCATTTACAATATTAACAATATCTACACTGTATTTCTGATCAATTTGACATAAAATAAGCTTTTCTTTCAAAAACATGTTCATATCTATCTTCAATGTATCTTGTGTTTTTTTATAGAAAATGCTTTACAAATGCATACTCCAAAGCATAATAGTTATGTTGTTACAAAGGAGATATATTAATAACATATACAATAGCATAGCAGTTCTCTGCTCACCTCCCTGGTTTTCTCCACTGCGGTGGACAAGATGTACAATATGACAAGCCATTCCTGAACACTGGGTTGATCCTCCATCTTCACCAGGACAACGTAGGAGAACAACATCAGAAAAGCCAAGTAGGACATCTAAAGTAAAGACATACGGAGCAATGAGAAAATATACCATAAAATCAACTGTACAATAGCTACTACACATACTGTATTAGTGGTAATATCGTATCTGCTGAGAAAAGTATTTTCAGAAAGACAAATAATTGAAATGTCAGCTAAGTGTAACAACATGCAAACCACCTACTGTGTGAAAACAGAATTTTACAACAGGAGCTGCATAGAATTCATAGAGTCTTGTCATCCAGGACAAACACTGCATGGTCATGGAGGGTATAGTTTCTGAGACAGGACTTGTGTCGTGGACAGGCAGGCCGCGTTCTGCATCCTGACTGCCCTAAGAGAGTAAAGTAGAGGACGACAGGAGTAGAGAATGAAAGACTTAACAAGAGACGTTTGATTCTTCTCTAAGGCCATTTATTAGGGCTCAAGTTCCAGTTTGAAAACAGTGCCAGACAAGTTTATCACTGGCACTTTACCGTGTAATCCATTTTCTCATGGTCTGGTACTGACTTCACAGAGTCACGTCCAAACAGCATTGCCTCATAGGACTGTGGTACATGGCACATTTCTGCTTTGGTTTTAAACTCCAGTAGGAAAATGGCAGGGGGTAGAAGAAGACTCAAAGTTATCTGAAAGAAAGAGACAACAGATGTCATGGAGAGAAGCTAGTTCTTTGAATATTCACAGACTAAAGCTGCTTTCACACCTGGAATTCTGAACTCCAGACTTTACCTGGGCGACCTGCACATGTGAACACAGATGTCCAAGTCAGTCACCTCGGAGATTACCCAGACTTTATCTTCCACCTAATGCAAACTCTGTGTTATGTCCTTTTGAGTTCATGTATAAATATAGCAGGTAATTGTCTGGAGGATTCAGAGAGGATGAGGGGGTGTTCCCTTTCAGTCGATCCACTCAGCACCAACACCAAGAAGTACAGTAAATATTTACCATGCTTTCTGGTGTTCTTTCCTTCAGGAAACGACGGTTATATACATAATGCATAATTTCTAATCATGTAACTGGTACTGCTTCGATGTGCTGTAAACAAAACACTGTGATTTTTTGAGTGAGTTTGTGTCACATTGTTCCTCCTGCACACTCTACACAGCAACCACCCCCCCCATTCTGAGACCAAACAAGTGACAATGCATGTCACCCGAACTTTCTCCTGCTGTGTTCTGCACCTGTGAACACACAACTCTGTACAATGTCCAGACCTGATTCTCCAGACGTTGTCTGGAGTGCATATGTAAAAATGGCTGAATCAAATCTTTGCTCCATGCAGCAAGGAAGAAGCATATAACAGTGTGTCTCTGCTAAAGACCTTTAGACAGCCTTTCTTATACCCTAAGGACACATGGACAACATGTCATAAGTTAGCAGAAGCTATACATTCCAGCTGTTATGCATTAACCTTTACCGTGTGACCTGTGTGATGTGTGATCCATGAATCTCTCAATGTGAACTCTGTTGTGTCATGTAATCATGAGAACACATCTGACTTGAACAATTTCTTTAAATTTAAAATGTCTCTGATAGATTTTTGCTGCTTTGAGCCTTATTACTTTCTTCAATTGAGTGGCCACTTTTATTACTTATATTGACAGACACCTCTTAATAAATAAATAAATGGCAATTTAAAATCAATTCAGATACACATATTAGATATTTTGTGCATGAACAAACGCTAAAAATAACTCACAGTTCCGCAAGAAACATTTTAAAGTCATATGTCCACTTATAGGGCAACATTTCTTACTTCCTCTGATTACTTTTGTCCATTATTTCTTTTCTAATTTAATGTGATGAGGCAGAGAGTCTGAAGAGTAGAATATGTCCAAATACCTATAGTCTGGGCTTGAATTTTATCTGGCTTATGTGTCTACTTTTGCAACATTTACCTTTAAAAAAGAGTTTTTTCTCATGTTGAGTGGACCAGTCCAGAGATCCGTGAGGAGGGTCTGAGTGCAGGAATGTGAGACGAATGGTCTATGACACGAGGAGACAGCCATCTGCAGGCAAGTGAAATTGCTCCATGCCTCCATCTCTGAAGTCAATAGCTTCATGGCCATCTGCTCGTTCTGACGAAATGCACAGTCTAACACATCCACCGCCAGCTGACCAAACTCACTAATACACAGAGACATGAGAGAAATGCAAACATCTGCGATTTTTCATAACAATCATTAATGTCAAGCAAAGAATAATAAAAAAAACAGGAACCCATTAACACCACCACAAAAATTTAATGAGGGCCAAAATATTTTGTCACTTGAAAGTGAGACTGAAATCTTGTTGTAATTTAAACACACAGACACACTCACAGTGAATATGTCTTTAATCTCTCTGCAATGTTGTCATCCATACTGCTCTGTCGTGCCTCAAAAGCCATGGAGCGGTACAGCTTACACGCTACCGTGGCACGTGCCAGCGCTTCCTCGCCATGCTGCCACAAAAATAGTGCCATCTGCTGCCGCTGCTGAAGCACGGCCCACACAAACAGGTCATTGAAGTTGAAGGGAACCAGCAGCGGAGCAGCAACAAGGCTAGGAGACAGTGACTTCTCTCTACTACTGCTACTACATGACGCATCTTGCTCCTACATGGAAAAGTTAGAGGCATGGGAAAAAGAATCAACAAGGGAAAAGAGAAGAAGAAAACGAGATCAAAAGATGAGAGTGAAAGAAGAAGCAGAGAGGGGTGGGTGGAGGCAGAACAGTTTATAATACAAAAAAATTTAATGTTTTCATGAGGCTATTTTAAAGATGCTATTACTGCCTTTTTTTAAAAAACCCAACATAATGGCTATACAATGCTTAACAACTACGGGACTAGGGAATAGACTAGTTTCAGTGCTGAGGAAATTGTCTGAATAGCTTGAGTCAAGTTTTGTTCACCACTATATAAGTCATACTGAAATAAAATCTCACACCAACCTTGCGTTTGTAGGGCTGAGCAGTTCTGAAGAAATGCAGGTCCTGGAGACTTCTGCCACTAACAGAGGTTCTTATTAATCCTTGTCTCTGAGACAAGGAGGTTGAACTGTCCTGTCTACCATCCTATAAACATCAAAGTAACGATGAGAATTGTGCATCTGAAGTATACTTTAATTACAATTAATAAAACCAAGAAAAGAAAGTCAAGCTGTTTTATATATAAAAAATAGTTAACACAGCTCACTTTGCCCTTTGTCCTGTAGGCAGCTCTGAAGTTCTTCCGTGTGTAGGTGCTGCGGTACGCTCCTCCTATGAGGTACTCTATCACCAGGCCCATGTCAATGAGAGTAAGACGGTAGCCTATGGGGAGAGACGTCTACTCACACACACACACACACACATCACAAGAGATACAGTAAATATACATATAGTCAGTATGGAAATATATACATGTAGTGTCCATTAATGCCTCCCAAATAATATCTGGTGTAAATTGTGTTGTCTGCAGTGTAAGCATGTTTACATACAGTCTATGAGTGTAACTTAATGAGTGTGTGATTATAGGCACCGTTCTGCTCACCTGCTTTGCATCTTCAGCGAGATGGTGCAAGAAAAGGTCCGTCTGCCCCTGTGGCTATAAAGAGAAATCAGTATTATAATTTAAAAGACAAGCAACCAGAAAGTACAAACTATGAAATCAGAACATAGTTGCTCATTACATATACAGTAGCAGCTCTGGGATTCTCAGCTTGTTTCTTAGGGGGACTTATTATCCCAGAGTTATGAATAAGTAAAAAGGCTTTAAATACACGAAAGATAAAGGCAGTGTGGAGAAAGTCAACTGTGACTATACTGAGGACAAACAGCTTTGTGATCTCAGTAGCATCCTAAAACAACAACAAAAATACTCTGGAAGCAAGTGACCACATAATCTCGGTGTAAAACACTTAGGGTGCATCACTGTGATTTCAATCAAAGCCACAGTTTTGGAATTTGTGCTTCAAGAGCCACAAACAAAAGGACTACGTTTAATACAGCAAAGTGAGAGACAAAAATAAGAAACAACAAAGCAAGACAAACTAGAGTGCTGTGGGGAAGATCTGCAATAGAAAGTGTCATAAGCATTAGAATCAGAAATATATTATAACAACCGTGTTGTAGAGCTCCTCAAGTCGATCCACAGTGAGGAAGCGACTCATAGTCATGCCACTGTCAATCAGCAGTTTGACAAAACTGACACGATCCATCACTAGAGCATCCAGCATGGCTTGCTCCAAAGAACCAACCTAGAATCAGCACATTACATGCTCACAATAAGCCTGATCACACAACCTAAAAGAATGAAAACTCACAATGTGCATCCCATGCAGTAAATATTTACAGGCTTGTAATAATACCACAGCTTACAGTAGTGCTTTACTTAGTCAGTCTCACCTGCCAGTGCTGTCCACACACCGGAATGTCTTTCTGTGCAATATCTGCCCTGTCCCAGGCTAGAGCCATACTCAACTGTTCTGCAGGACTGGCCTTGGTGCCTGTTCACCATACAGAGCAAAAACCACACAACAGAACTTATATCTCAGAAAGTATTGCCAGTAAGCCAGCCATCTCCATACCAAGCCTGTGGTTTTCCTGTGAGCATGTGTCAAAATGTCTGCAGTAGCAACTATAATCACAGCCAAGAAGAGAGAAGCAAATACCCTTGAGTGTAGCGGTTAAAATGGCTGCATCTGGTGTCATCTGGTCCTCGGACTCTGAGTCAAAGATGGTTATCTGTTGTTCAAAGATGTATTGAAAGAGTGTCAGAAGTACATGTGTCGAATCACAGCACACACAAATGTTGTTTTACTTACAGACTCTCTGTGTTCCATACATTGCAGAAGGAGATTGTAAAGCTGCACGGCTTCTGATCTTTCTACCCCAAACACATCTCCAATCCTGACAAGGAAGTCTTCTTTAATGTCAGCATCCAATTGCCTAAAAGATGCGGTGAACCCTAAGATTTCGTTTTATTTTGTCATGAGACACCCCACACAGAAAACAAACACATATGAAGTACAAAGGAGGTAATAACAACCATGTAGTAGGTTTAAATTTGAAATGGTGTGGATCCATTATACCTACTAGTCTCCATCCTCTGAGATAAGAATATGTACCTGTCAACAGCAGTCTGCTTGTGTAAGAAGGCGAGCAGGTCAGCGGCCCTGCCCGATCCCTCAAACACAAACACTGGCACAGGGGGCACACTGCTAACATAGTCCAACACTGTGGACACAATGGCAGGACCTCCCTCCACCACCACGCACACCACAGGTACTCCTTGGTTTAGTCCTGCAAAACAGGAGTGGTGGGCGATATAACACAAGACATCGAACCCTTGTGCACAAAAACATGCACACGCAGACACTGACTCACGAGGGTGTATCTTCTGTAGCTGGATGTGTTTCTCCAGCTTCCTCCGGAGGCCTTGCTGGCAGCCATGTTTTCCTAGCGTTCCATCATCCACCAGTAGAAAGTGAGAGTGGAAATTATTAAGACAGGCCCTCTTGCTTAAAGGGTTCCCGAGTGGCTGGTAGGGTCTGAACACCTGAGCCATGTTGATGAAAAGTCACATCAAGAGCCAAACCAAAAAACTGTCATAGTACAATGATTAACACATAGTGATTCACATCACTCAACCAGAAACAAAATATTAGTTTTTACATCTCTTCCAATAAGATCGTTGTTGTTGTCAATCACTCCCCACGGTGTGATGCCAACTGTGTTTCTCTTCCTCAGATCATGGCCACCAAATGTTTTCACTGCATCACCTACATACATGGACACACCTAGACAGTGTGCAAAGAGCAGCTGAATACACAGCACACAATTCAATTCAAAAACAGTAAATGCTTATACTGAGTGCATATGAAAAAAACTGCCCGAGTTTAAATGTTGTTCGAGAGTAATAAGCACACATGCAGGTCTTACAACCGCTTGTAGCACCAACCAGTATTAATGCCATCAGTGAGTATCCATGCTCCTGTGCTCAGGGCAGCAGTGATCAGTCCTTTGCTGAAGGCCTGCTTGACTTTAGAGGGCAGCGTAAAGTTTTCTGAGCCCCCCTGGACAATCAGTAGTAGTTTGGGTCTCTCCATCTGCCACTCCCTCAGCATCAGTTGAAGCAGTAACTCTGGCTTTGAATCCACAGCCACCCGAACATACTGTACAGCAAACACAAAGAATTGTTGCAAACTGAGAGGCTCGATTTCTTGGGTAATACCAGCATGCCTGTTCAGGACTGTTTGAAGTAGATATTATCAGTTTTAATACAGCACACTAATGTCTGCTTATATCATAACAAACCAAAACTTATTTATAAAACCATCAAAATCCAGACTCCTGTCCTGTTCACTCTGCAGCAACTATTTCCCTCCAATTTAGAAGTAATTCTTATAACATAGGATGAGATTTTAATAAAACCTTACAATTTTTACAAGAGACACTAATACAGTAAATAGATCCACAGACCTTGGCCCGGCAGACGCGTGTTGCAGTGTCCTGAAAGTCTACGGTCCCATAGGCATTGGTAGGACTGGATTTGGTGTGGCACTCTAGTGACCAGTCCTCTTCCACATCCTGTCCAGGACCAGGATTGAGGGTGATAGGAGGAGTAGACTCTTGCCAAGAATGCTCTCCCATCAGGCGACCACAACAACATCTGATCAATTAAAAGAAATTTAAAGGAAGTATAAAAAGTAACTGAAGCAGAGAAGTGGAAGAATTGTTGGGCTCACACTTCAACTATTTTTTCAACTGGTCCTTTTCGATATTTTATCTGTTTCAAGGTTTATCATACATATATATTTTTTTAAATACAATTTAAAGATTCCTTTAGCATTAAATAATCTTCAATCAATTTGTTATAGTAATCTAATTCTATTTTAATTCTACTAAAGGTCTTCACTTCAGAAAGCCCCAAACAGAAACCCTGAAAAGAAAAGTCATGCTGTGTTATGTTTTGATTTGACGTAACATAATCTATAAAAGTTTATTAATGCATGCTTTGATCTTAAATACTATCAGGGTTGATACTCGTTTTGGTACAGCAGTCCCAAAATAAAGGTAGACTCATTTAGAAATACTTAACAAGTACCTGACAGGCCCCGAAAACAGGCCTCTACATGGCCTATTTAACTGTTTCAATTCAGTCTCCCTCCTTTCCTCTTTACCTCCCTTTGTCCTTCAGTCTAAATCACTGTGTTAGGTTGTGTATTATTTTACAAAACTCTCACACGTCTCAATTATCCTATGCTGTTGATCATATGCTATGTTTGTTTTCATATAGTGAAGAAACATACTAAAATACCTTGTTATTATTACTTTCATAGTGCCACATGAGTTGCGCAGTCATGAAAATGCAACTGAATTAAGAAAATGTAAGATAAAAATAAAGCAAGCAAAAATGGGAAATGCTGAAACAATGGGAGTGAGAAAAGTGAAACAAACTTTTACAGGATCACAAAACAAGAGCTTCATTGGAATAAGGGTGGGGCAGTACGGTATGCCAGAATCTGAGGATAGTAGATAGTAGACAGATAATCAGACTATTAAAAAATTATACCTGATCAAGTTTTGGCATACTTGACATACTGGAATACATCTGTGAAAAACAGGAAATAACAAATTATCAAAGAATTTTCATGGTCCCTATTCCTGGAAGGAAGGGCTGAATGCCAAATACTTGTGGACTCAAAAAAGAAAAATGCTGTATCTAGCCACTGCTGTTAATAATATACTATGTACCCAAAACTCTTTTTATTTGAGAATCATAAAATGTTGTACTTTAAACACTCATCAGTGCTGCAATCAGATTCCAGTTTACTGTACCTGTGTAGGTCCCGAGACGAAGGGATAAACTTCACACACTCTCTCTTAAAGAAGGTTTCCTCAATCCAAGACTTCCGTAACTGGAAATAAGAAGAGAAAATGTTTACTTAGAGCAGCAGCCGCTCATTCTCAAGCAAGTGAACACACTATTCTTTAAAAATGTTATTACTGACCCTCTTGGTGAAGACCATTGCTGTGCTGGTAATAGCCTACTAAGTCTAGGTCCCTCCCTTGTCATTCACAACTGATCTGCACTATTAAAAAAACTAAAAGGATGTGAGATACAAACGTCAGCCTCTCATTGAACTTCACAGCAGTATCGTGCCTCCCCTGTTATTCAAGGTCTATCCCCTGCTCCTGTGCTCTGTTTCCCAGCCAGATTTAACAATGGACTAACTGAGGAGAGCACTGTTGATGGGAAACATGCACACATCCCCTTCCTGAGACTGGTACACATGGTGTGGGAGCTGGTGTGCTGCCTCCCTGGAACCACTGTGTAAACTCCAAACAGGGTCCTGAAGTGTGGCTGACGATAAATGTTTTTATAGGTCATAAAGCTGCAGCTGCAATTTAGACCTGACACGTGACACAACTAAACAAACATCAGTCCAATACCCTAAACATACTTTGTTATAATGGTAATTTTACATATAGATTTATGACAACATATGAAGGTGTATTTTAATATTATTGCATAACTAGTCATAGTTTTGCAATAAGGTATTTCTCTTATTTCCCTTATAGATAATTAGACATGTACGTTGCAGCTGTTTTTAGTTTTTGACTTTAGCAAGGTTATTGTGACATAAAATTATAAATTAAATCAGATAAATAGTTGTAGCCGCGTATAAAGCTTTCAAACAATTTACATGCATAATAAAATTAGGCTAAAACCACACACTTCTTTGTCAATAAGCTAACCGTATGTTAATTTAAGTAAGGCTAGCTCGTTGTAAGTTAAAATAAGGTCACTATAAAGACAGTGCTAATGCTCACTTTAAGTTCAAACCTAATTTATATTATGTAAATGTACATAGATGTACCTTTAGAAATAATATATTATTAAGTGTATGAGAATATCACAATTTAACTAATCTAATTACTTAGGCGTTAACATGACATTTAGCTAAGCTGGGTTAACTCTGTTCATGTTTGTGTTAATGTTAACATTAGGAAAACAAACTTTGCTCATATTTAACGCTGGCTATTTTCTAACGATGGCTAATAAGTAACTTAAACGCAAATGCGTCATGTTTTGAAACTAATAAACAGTTCAGATACGCTATTTGTATCATTTACAGTCGCCGGAAACATGCTGACCTCTGCAGTGATGTTACATGTGGAGTTATTTGACTTACCATGGTTATAGAGTTGTATTAAAACAGTTACAGACAAATTGAATCTAATCCCACCAACTCATCATTGCTCCCCCGACATAAAGTGGCTGCCCCTTCGTCAGCAGCTGGTCCAAAGGGCAGGGAGAGCCTTTCCCTTTCCAGGAATCCTCAAGGAGTTCACCGTCCTCTTTTAACAAATTCAGGACTGTTTCACCCCCTGAAACAGCTGCCAACAAATGGTGGAGGTGTTATTAAGTCCCCCATTTTTTGGTGCTGGTCCACAGACAGGAAGATGTGGAAATGATAAGCTGGCTCAGGCACAAACACACACACACACACACACACACACACACAGCCAAAAGCAGGCTCACCACATCTGTAACTACAGTGTGGCACCCACCTGAAAACAGACAGGCGGAGTGGAAGATTGTTTTCTTCTGCAGAAAACCATTAATTGTGCAGCAAACAAACACTGTTGTTAACATTTCATGACTTTCATTTGCTCATACAAGTGTTGCCGTTTATTGAGTTGCCCTTTTTGTTATATGCCATTTATTATTTATATTAATATTGGCACACTCTATAAGTATTTCTCTACAAGTTTAGACTTTTTGTCTAAACAGAGTATTATATATTTATTTTGTTATTCATATGGCTGCATCTGATGCATGTAGATCTTATACATAGTAAATAAATATGGGGGGAAAATAGTTTTTATTTTCAAACAAACAATTGACTAGTAATGAGATGCATGAGATGAAGCTTTCTATGAAGAGTAAAATATTTATTTCCCACATCTACAGCTCAGTCACATAATATACAACATTGTTGGTGTGACTTACACCAAACATGTTGTGAAAAATATTACAGAGTGATTATAACTCAACGTTTCCATACCCACTTTCTTAAACAACATTATAAAAAGTTTCTTATGAAATACCACTGTAGATTTTTCAAACAGGGATCCAGCATAGACTAAAACTGAAATAAAAAATGTACACTATAAATTATAAAAAATTGATTATTATTTATGTGTTGGACAAGAATCCCCTCACAGATGTTTGCAGAAACGGCGCCACTAAGAGGAGAGTAATGTTCCAGTGCAGATCTCATTGTTGCCTCAGTAAGTCATTGATACCTTACAGCATCCTGAGACTCACTTCCCGACTACAGCCTGTAGCAGCCTGACAGGGCTACCTCAACAGTCGGAGACGTCAGGTTGCTGCATCTCACCCACATGAACTTCCAGCAACCTTAACATGCTTTTGATGTGTCCGTCTGCTGAAGAGCATCACATTTTCATTTGATGTCAGACAGGGGCCGATCTACAGGGAAGCAAGGGGGGGGGGGGGGTAACTGCCCCCCTGCCTCCCCAGTTTTAATGTTATTGTTCTTTGTTATTTTTCTGTATTTATTTCAAATTTATTCTGGGGAACCTTTTTTCCCCTCTTTTATACGTAAAAATCATCTGTTTTCTTAGAATATTTAATGACACAATAAATATTTTTAACATTTATTTGTGGATATACTTCACTGAGGAGGTCCAGCATTGCCACCCTGCCTAAACCTCTTGCCACTCCTTTTCCATCCCCATGTAAAATTTTCAAAATTCGCCACTGATGTCAGGCCCAAATAGAACAGAGTTGCTGCACTTTCATGTTCAGCTCTCCATGGCTTCGGAAGAGGAGTCTTTGTCTTTTGCTTGGGAATGGTCACAGGCATGTTCTAGCAGTGAAAGGTCAAGTTCAGGTAGAGGGACCCTCCAGTACTGGAAGGAGTTGTAACTGCAGTCTTCACTGTTTGTGTCTGCGTTAGCCTGAAAGAAATGGGAAAGAAGGACTGAGCTCAGGGGATATGCCCAAAGTAACTCAAACTGTAACATTTTTAGACTGGGTGTCCCCAGAGAGATCAACCAAATCTGGGCAGAGGAAACATGTCATAATTTACTCACTGAGTCATTTTAACAGCGAGCTGATTAAAGGCTAAGCGGTGACATCTAGTGGACGTTTAAGGGAATTACACATTCACTTCCTACGCACACTCCTGCTCTTTACAGACCGACTACTGCTGTTTAGTCAATAACTTACATTTAATAATTCATTAGCTTTAGTAACAGCAGTGTTTGGACACACGTAGTCCTCTCGCTGTCGTTTCTTGTCCTTTGTGGATGTGGAAGTACTGGAGGTGCGACGCTCCTGGAAACCTCCAGAAGTCTGCACAGTCAAAACATCTGGCGCATGCTTCCTGGTGTCGCACTGTGTGGTCTTGTAATAAAAACCAGCCGTTCCTGCTACCGCTTCTGCTTGTTTGTCTGGATCTTCGAAGTTGTACGGCCTCTTTCTGCAGCGGCTGCCCAACAAAGCCATGAGGGACGGCGGCGGACTCAGGCTCACGCCCCCGGTCCGTGCCGCGCTGTGCAGCTGCATGTCACCACTGTGAAGTAAGCGGCAGCATCTTTTGGAGGGAGAGTCGTGCAGCAGGGTGTCCTCCTCAGCGCGTCTCTTTGCCATAAATATCAGCTCTGAGGTCAACCGAAAACACGTGGTATCTCGACGCGGGTTTAAGCAGCAAAACATTGAGCACCGGAAGAATACAATTGCTAGGCACTTGTACTGTCCAACCAGAGGAGAGACTTGTTGCTTAGCCCCGCCCACAGCGTCCTCTCCTGTTGTGTGGCGGGTTCATTCATGCCGTAATGTCCTACACAAGTTATTGAACACGGAGCACTGGTCAAGACTTTACAAATACACGTCACACGAAGAGCAAAAGGTGTAAATAATAAAATTAATAATGCATGACTTCCATCTTGTTTAACATTTTGATGAAAGGCATACAAAATAATTTGCTTTCTCAGCCTTATTTCAAACATACCATAGTAAAACTATAGATGGATCATAATTTTAAAATGTTTTGACTTTATTCCAAAATCTGATGAAAATCAGCTGCTAAATGTATGACAACATATTCCTGAAAAGCTGTAACAAGTTTGGATGACATTTTCAATAGTCATTGATGATTAATGCACATGGGCAGATGTGGTTATTGGCACAATATTTGAAAATTAAAATGGATTTCAAAGCAATAGTTCAGTTATGTCTCTCACACACTCAGACACACACACACACGCACATGCACACGCACAGGACTTTGGGAGGACATTACTTGACAATCTATTCCCCTAGCTCTTAACCATAACCCTCAGGGTTAGGTTATCCCACTGAAACAAAATAGTAGCCAAGGGTAACCGACTCATATCTGTTTTTTGGGTGTTATAGATAACAGTGTTGCAATAATAAATGCCATATTCTACATGTTGAGCCACCTTTAGGTTGATTTGCTCCCTCACAAAACAAGACCTGTGAAGTTGGGAACATTTCTTCACCGGATGAATCTTAAAAAACATATGAAAACGATTAAAATAAAATAAAAAAAGTTCAATTTGTGTGTCAAAGGATTTCCTGTCATGTCAGGCTGTCTATGCTTTCTCTCCTTGGTGACTTAGCAGCTGGTGGAGAACTCTGTTGTTGGTCATATTCTTCATTGTTAAAGCATAGATCTGCAGGTTTTCGTGCCACAAAGAAGACACAGTCGTAAACGTATCTCAACATAGAGCGGTCATTCTCTGTGTAGGTGGTCTGCATCGACTCTTTCTCCACCTGCAAGAGAAAAATGAACACTGCTTTACTACCGCAACAAGATTTATGACAACAAAAATGCTGTTAAGCCACAAATAACAGTGTTTCCCCTAGGTTTACAGCAGGGAGGGGTGTGTGGTGTGTGCCAAACCTTCATTGTACTTTCAGTACTTCCCTTGAATACGATTCTGTTTTTGTAGCGTTGCAGCAGTTATTGTGTATTTATTTTAAATATGACTTTCTTGATGCAGCACACAAGGACAAGGTGTTGAAAAGTTTTTACAAAACAATTTACTGTCACATTCTGACCGATCCTGAATCTGTGTCTGGGACAATTAATAAAGTTAGCACTGTGATCACTTCAGTGGTGGATCTAGAACATTTTACATAGGGGGGGCAAAGGAGTGGCAAGAGGTCTAAGCAGGGTGGCAATGCTGGACCTCCTCAGTGAAGTATATGAAAATCACCTATATGTAAATGTAGTCATCAAATTATCCACAAATACACTTTAAATCTATTTGTTGTATCATTATCACTGCTAAGAAAACAAAGAAAATTTTTATCTATAAATGAGAAAAAAGATTTTAAGGACATAAGAGTTGGGGGGAGCAGCTGGAGGGGCAAGACTCTACAGCAGGGGAGCAGTTGCCTCACCTTATCTCCCTGTAGATCCATTCGTCGGTGTGTGTGTGTTTTGGCCTTTATGCTTTAAAAGTCATATTTCCCGATTTCTTTGTGTGTATGCTTCACGATACAGAGATCAGAGGAGAATTATAAAAATGACCATGTAGTGACAAAAATGATGCCGTCATGCAAATAGCATAAATAACATGAGGGTGTTTAGTTAGTTTAATAAAAGAACAGCGTACAGACCTGTTCTATAGGAAAGGAAATCTGAAATGACTTCTAATGTGGTCATTGGGGTTTGCGGGGCGCCCCCCTTGTATAATGGTAGGGGAAACACTGAAAAATAATTTAAGTCTTTGCTGTACCTCGAAATGGAAGCCAAATGTGACCATTGCACTCTTAATGTCTTCATAGCAAAGTTCAACTGACAGCTCATTGGCCATGTTCTCAAAGTGATACAGTAGTGGACCTGAAAAACAAGGAGATGTGTTTAGAACCATTGTGTATCTGCTTTTACAGTATTTTATATTGCATAAGAAAACAATCACCCCTTTAAACAAACAGCAACATTTGTCTACATCTAATATATGTTGTCCAATTGAAATGTGATTAGTGCAATAATAATGTAGTTGCAATATAGTACATAATTGTTGCTGCTCTCTTTGTATACTAATGAGATAATTTGCCAATTAGAAGTAGGTAAATTAAGTGAGATCTGGAAATACACTCCCTTCAACAGTGTTAGCACGTGTTAAGGTAGACTAGATTGCAGGGCCACTGTATTTCACACTTAACCATTTTGTCTCATAGCAGAGTTTAAATGTCTCTTCCACAAACTGACTCACCGAGGTTGATCCACACTCCACCAGGTTTCAGAATCTTCCATATGGTCTCTACATACTCTATGACATTATGAGCTGTGTCGATAAAAAAGCAGGTAGCCACACAATCCCAAGAATCTAACAGAAAGACACAATATATTATGATGGGATCACGTTTAATTAATGTTACTAAGGTCCACGATTCACCAGTGATCATTAACTGAACATTGATATCAAAGACCTCACAGCTTTTACTTGCCAGAGTCAGTGTAGACCTCCACAAAGTCCCCTGCTACCATGGAGAAGTCTGAATTTAATGGCAAACTCTGAGGATTAACGTCGGGGAATAGGACTGGTCGTGTTTGGTCGGAAGATTTCTTGTTGTTGCTAAACTGGTGGATCCAAGGGTACAGGGTCAGATCATTTACTTTTTCACACCTGAATGGAACAATCAAAATATATGAGGATAGGTGGATGCAAGCTGAGTTCTGCAAAGTACTGTATGAAGGTGTACTGCCAAACAACTGAATGTGATTTATACATCCTGATTTTCTATGTGGTCACTTGTAGCGGTATCATACTTATAGAAATACAACACAGAATTAAGTATAATTACTATACAGTTCCAAGTTGCCTCAACAAGAAAGGAAATATATACAGTATATCGCAAAAGTGAGTACACCCCCCACATTTTTTAAAATATTTTATTATATCTTTTTATGAGACAACACTGAAGATATGACACTTCGATACAACGTAAAGTAGTCAGTCTACAGCTCGCATAACAGTGTAAATTTGCTGTCCCCTCAAAATAACTCAAAACACAGCCAATAATGTCTAAACCACTGGCAACAAAAGAGAGTACACCCCTGTGAAAAATGTCCACATTGTGCCCAAAGTGTCGATATTTTGTGTGGCCACCATTATTTTCCAGCACTGCCTTAAGTACTCTTGGGCATGGAGTTCACTAGAGCTTCACTGGTTGCCACTGGGATTCTCTTCCACTCCTCCATGACGACATCACAGAGCTGGTGGATGTTGGAGACTTTGCGCTCCTTCACCATCGATTTGAGGATGCCCCACAGATGCTAAATAGGGTTTAGGTCTGGAGACATGCTCGGCCTGTCCAGCACCTTTACCCTCAGTTTCTTTAGCAAGGCAAGTCTTGGAGGTGTGTTTGGGGTCGTTATCATGTTGGAATACTGCCCTGCAGCCCAGTTTCCAAAGGGAGGGGATAATTCTTTGCTTCTGTACGTCACAGTACGTGTTGGCCTTCATGGTTCCCTAAATTAACTGTAGCTCCCCAGTGAGGCAGCGCTCGTACAGCCCCAAGCCATGACACTCCCACCCAATGCTTGACTGTAGGCAGGACACACTTGTCTATGTACTCCTCACCTGGTTGCTATCTTGGTCTCAACAGACCACAGGACATGGTTCCAATAATCCATGCCCTTAGTCTGCTTGTCTTCAGCAAACTGTTTGCGGGCTTCCTTCTGGTGCGACAGCCATGCAGATCAATTTGATGCAGTGTGCAGCGTATGGTCTGAGCACTGACAGACTGACCCCCTACCCCTTCAACTTCTGCAGCAATGCTGGCAGCACTCATACGTCTATTTTCAAGAGACAACCTCTGGATATGATGCTGAGCACGTGCACTCAACTTCTTTGGGCGACCACAACGAGGCCTGTTCTGAGTGGAACCTGTCCTGTTGAACTGCTGTATGGTCTTGGCCAACGTGCTGCAGCTCAGTGTCAGGTTGTTGGCTTCTTATAGCCTAGGCCATCTTTATGTAAAGCAACAAATCTTTTTTTTCAGACCCTCAGACAGCCCTTTGACAATTTAACACACCTGTTCCCAATTCACAACTGAGACCTTGTAACACTAAAGAGCCACAGGACACCGGGGATGGAAAATGGCTAATTGGGCACAATGTGGACATTTTTCACAGGGGTGTACTCACTTTTGTTGCCAGTTGTTTAGACATTAATGGCTGTGTTTTGAGTTATTTTGAGGGGACAGCAAATTTAGTTATACGAGCTGTAGACTAATTTACATTGTATTAAAGTGTCATATCGTCAGTGTTGCCCCATGAAAAGATATAATAAAATATTTCCAAAAATGTGAGGGGTGTACTCACTTTTGTGACATACTGTATGTGTTGTGTAAGGCAGCTGGAGTTGCAGGGGTGTTAGTGTCTGTGTATGCTGTACCTGTTAAGAACAAAGTTTGAGGAGAAGAGCATGAAGAGGCTCCATTCATTGCCCTGGCACGTATAACCCAGTCGAGCTATTTCCCAGGCTAGTCGGCCAAGTCCAGCACCCGGAACTAGCACGCTCACCTTAGACACATCACTGACATAATAAAATGCATATATCACATGGAAAACATGGACTAAGTCACATAATCAGAATTAATAAGGTGCATTGAAATCATAGCATATAAATAAGATGTAAATAAGGTAACTATATACATTTATTTCTGTTGGTTCTACTCTATGTACACAAGTGTGAAATGTGCAGTATGGCACTGTACTCTGTTTTTGGCATGCATGTATCTGTCTATGGAAGAATATAAGCTTCCTACTATTTTTCACTTGGGAAGAGTCTCTGGATCTCTTGGATGATGGGGTGGTAGCAGGAGTCCCTCTCGGCCTGGCCCACCTCACTCCAGTCCCTCACAAACTGCTTTATGGTGGACTTAAGCTTGTCCATGTCAAATGTTGAGGTTGGGTGCACCTTCCTCAGATCCTCCTTGGAGGCAGAATGAAGAACATAGTACATCAATTATTTAAACCACAAAGGAAACAATCATAATTAAACTATAACTACAACTACACTCCATAAAACATTATTTTACAGTCCTTGATCTAGGTATACAGCAAAATACGCAGTTTAATTCAAGCCTTACCCTCTCACCATACTCCATGTTCTCAAACATGTGGAGGCTGTTGTGGACGATGGCCTGGAGCACCTCCTGGTTGTGGTCTGCACACTGCCTGATCCGGACCAAGTTGTGCAAAACACTTGGCAGCAAATTCTGGTGGCGTTGTGGCAGGCTCCTAAACTGACGCTCAGCACGGTTGACCAGCTCTTGGAAATGGACCCTGACAGGAAGACATGGAGGATACCAAAGAGTTACAAACATTTTTGATGTCACACGTCCCCAAAGTGGTAACACAATACACAAAAACCAGCAGGTGTAAAGGTGGGTGTAACCTTTTGGTGTAAAATAATCTTACATTATTCGCAGTTTTTGCATCTTGTGATTATCTGACATTATATTATTACTCTCTTAAGTTTCTTTGTGAGCAGGGTAAAGATGGAGAAGGGAGGACCATAATCCAGAAGTGATGTCATGAAAAGTGATAAATGTACCAAATAGCCACAGAAACTTCATAAAATACAAGCTAACCTACGTATAGAAAGCAACTCTTACTTAGCAGTGTCTCCCCCCCGCCAGACTAGCCTCCCCTTGCTATTGATATTTGCTACAGCATCGTTCATTGACACAAACTGTGGTTTTCTGTCCTGTCCTTTATTGTAAAGCATTTACATTATACCTGTAAAACCTAAAAGCATCGATTATTCTCCAAAAATGCTGTCTTTCCAGCCTGGTCTCTTCCTCGGGGGTGCACTTTATTCTTTCTTTGTGAAAATATGTTCCACCTTCGGCTTCTTCTCCTGCTGTTTCGGCCATGTCTGAAACAAACTTACGTCCGTCCAATCAAAACGAAGGAGTTCTTCTTCGTGGTTTTTGTTTTCTCTCCAGCAGATCAGACGCAATGATGACCAGTGCTGCCACCTACTGTCCGGTCTCAGACAGAATAAAAAGCGCACAAGTGCAATGATACAACACCAGTCACAGGAGAACATGAGGACACATAGGTAGTAGTAGTAGTTAATAACATTTAAAAAAGAAATAGTTACACCCTTAACCACTAATACTACTACTGTAACTTTTAAAATTGTTTCTAAATAAACCACACACTGTGGCTAGATGGTTTTCATTCTGTCCTGAAATGCAATGAATTCAGAAGAGTTTTCAGATATTTTTTTTTGTATTGTATGTTCAATATTAGACGGAAAAAATCTAACTTTTGACCTTAACTCAACATACATATAATTATTTAGAAAAATGTTGTCAATTTATTAAAAAAATCATAAACTAAAATCTTATATTCACTAAAGATTGTGTCTAGAATATGAATGGTTTCAATAATAAAACAAGAGAAAAGAACAATGTTTTATTAATTTTCTTTATTATTTCATGTTATGTTGTGCTTCAGTCAACATAAAGTATTTCTGCCATCATTTGTTTGGATTGACAATCTTGCCCATGAACAGAATGTTTTCCGTCTCACGTTCTATAATGGCAACCATGAATGACCGATTGAACTTCAAAACGGGGGTGTGTTGAAAGGACATCAGCGTGATGCCAATGCCAGTGGCGCCTGCAGCGGCTGCTCCAGTCTCATCGACATCCAGGGTAGCCTGGTGAACAACCTGTGGTGCGGTGAAGGCAGAGTGAGATGAAAGGTAAATGGAATATAGAGAAGAAACTGTATGTGAAAAACTCTTTGTCTTTACCTCTGAGACTGCCAGTTTTTGCCCTGGTGCAATCCCACTCAGATCTGCTCTATCACCAAACATATCTGTCATTCCCATTTCAGCCAGTATACCATTCAGCTTGTAGGAAGTCTTGATTGAGAACTTTGGAAGATATATCTCATATCTCCTACAAATAGATAAATAAACATACATTGATTTAATTGACAGTAATAATGTTATGGATGAATAATGATATAGGGCTTAAAACGCTGAAACAAAAACTGCCTTGGGGGGTAAAGCTTCAAAATCAATTGAACTGATATAATAAAAAAAAAAAAACGTTTTCAAATAGATACACTAGACATGTTTAAGTTACTTTACTTTAAAGTAAACTAAAGATTCAGAGTTAAGTAGGTTAAAATTCCACGATAGCCATGATATGTAATAGATTAACTTAATTAAAATGTATAAACTCTCAAATCAGATTATGGATCATTTTGGATTTTCCTAACCTAGACTTCATCCACTTGAGCCATTTGGTGACGTGGCCTGGGCAAATGGCATTCTCCAGTGTTTCCATTTTGTCAGGCAACAGCAGCAGCATGGAGTAGGAGCTGTTGAAGGGGAGGTGGAGGACTGATGTGTTAATCGCCTGGTGGTAATAGACGTCCACATTTTTCTTCATATACATCATCTGAACTGGAACCTGGGAAATGATCATTTCACACATGAAGTTAAAGACACATAGTAAGACAAAGACAAATCCTTTCTGAACAAATGCTACCAGTTTGAACCTTGGTGTTTTCATCCACAATGAACTCGTCCTCTCTGGTCAGGTCAGGATCAAATGGAGTTGCCCACTTTCCTGTTTGACGTGATGAACAGAAACAACACACAATTTAAAGGTGTGACTATGAATAAAAGAGAGTGAAGGCAGAGTTCATCTCATGTGACCTGACCTTACCTTTGTAGTAGATGTAACTGAGGAGAAACATAA